>CAUYRT010077211.1:0-157131 GCA_963574885.1 Lepilemur ruficaudatus
TAATAATGCTATTGCTGGATCAAATGGTAATTCTATTTTTAGCTCTTTGAGGCATCTCCAAATTCTTTTCCACAAAGGTTGCACCAATTTTCAGTCCCACCAGCAGTGTAAAAGTGTTCCTGTCTCTCCACATCCTCACCAACATTTGTTGTTTTGGGATTTTTTGATAGAGGCCAATCTTACTGGAGTTAGGTGGTATCTCATTGTGGGTTTGATTTGCATTTCTCTAATGATTAGAGATATTGAACATTTTTAAATATGTCCACTGGCCATTATTCTGTCTTCTTCTGGAAAACTTTCTGTTCATCTCCTTTGCCCATGCAGCTCTTTTTTCAATGTTGAACCTACCCCTGGAAACTCAGTAATTTCCTCTCTTGCTTTAGTTTGAGTTGGGTCTCTGCCACTTAAATGAAATCAGAGCCTAACTCAGGTGAACCTTCTTAACTTCAAATTCTCCCCACGCATCATTACAGCTGGCAAACTGTTGCAGGAAAATCTTTTTAAAATGCTACTTTCTGAATATTTATTTCTTTTCACAAGATCTTCTGTGGTGCTGTTCTCTACTCTTGAGTCTATGCTCTTTTGGCTTAATTTCAAATCTAAAAAAGGATATTATTGGTGACCTTTCAGATTTTCAAAGCACTAAGTGATCTAGGGTAGGGCATGATTTTAGAATGCCTAAACCTCAAATGTCCTAATCTGATAAATGCCAGAGTCCACTCTGTGTATTTCCCAGGTGATCCAGGTGCCCTTTTCAGAGCACTTTGCCATTCCTTGGACTTCTTTGCAGCAATAATGGGGTGGTAGAATATAATCTCCAACAGTTTAGCTGGTTTTCAGGGGATTGATTGTTTAGCACTCATGGAAGTGCCTTTGAACTAATGCACAGAGATAGATCTATCCAGCATGTGTTGGATTTAGACTGTCAGGATTTATTGTTTAAGTATCTGGGAGTTGGCAGTGTGTTTTCTGCTAAGCAGATCTTTATTTTTTGAACTAATGAGTTTTATTTGAATGTATTAGGATTTACATTTTTCATTAATGCACAATTAACTCATATCAAAATGTTATTTTACAACAATAACATCCATCAAACCCCCTGAGTACTTTTAAAATGTCCTTTTTGATCTTAGAAGACATTAGGCATGCTGTCAAAGGCAGCTGATTTGGTAAACCATGGTAAGTGTTGAATGAAGAGCCAATAAATCTTCGTTTTATTAGTAGTTAATGAGAAATTGAAGCTGGGTTCTTATTTAGCTAGTTGTGAGATGATGGGCTTTCCTTGCCTTTATTTTCTCATCTATATAATGGGAATAACAAGGAGTTTTTCTGAATATAAAAGGATATAAATTTATAAAAGCCTTAAAAGACATTCAATAAAAATAAACACTATGATTGGTGCAGTTCATTAAACCTTTCTTTCTCAACGGTGGGGACAGACATGTTATTAAAATAAATTCTGTCTCTGCCATGTACTCCCCAAGTTATAAACTAACATGTCTTGTTTCTCAAACACTTCCTAGTGCCTTTATTTTTATATTTCCATAAATGCAAGTTTTGTTGTTTAGTAGAAGAAACACAGAATTTTGAGCCAGAATTGCATGTGTTTAAGAAATAGAATTGAAGACAAGTCAATGATCCTGTTCTTTTAATGTTTTATTACCTTCTTGGAGGAGCATGGGAGAAATAGTTGGTGATATGAACGTATGAGTAATTTGCTTATGAGGCATTGTTCATCTACCTCCCTGAATAATTTTGGAATATTTTCTTTTATGGTGATGTATATTCTATACATAAATATATATGAACAATGCATTTAATATATATAATACAATTTAGAGCAAATTAAATGAATTCCTCAAATATAGCCTGCTTTGTTGTCTTGGAAACTCATTTTCTTCAAATTCTTATTGTTGAATTCCTTTATATCACATAAGGCCTATCTCAAAAAGTCACCACTTCCATGCAGCCTGCCATATGCTTCCAATATGTTCTCTATTTGTGTAGATGATGAATATCTGTACTCTGGGTGTGAGTTAGTGTGAGCCTTTCAGGTTCAGGGCCTGGTGTCCATTGTCTTCGTCTTCTACTGTATTGATTACCCATGCATTGATCATGTAGCAGACCTCCAATGACTATTTCTTGAATTGAAAATTGAGTCTAGATGTTTTTTTCCCAAAGTTTCTCCACTCATTTCATTATTGCTATTCCCTGGGATCATGCTGAGGCCTCCTCTACAAGTTCTTCTGATAAGCTCAGCCTCCAACTTCCCTCCTTTACACAGTAACATCCATTTTCCCCATTGTTTGACTTCAAATTCTTATATCTTGCCTCTTGTTCCTATTGGCTATATTGTAATGGGTTGACTCACCAAATTGCACTTTGTTTCTTAAAAATGCAGACTAAGTTGAAAAATGTAGTACCATTCAAAGCACCTGGAAAGTACCCTGTGATAACAGGTGCTCAATTGCTAGTTATTGATTGACCAATCCCAACAGTAGGAGAAATGGTCTATAAGGAAGAGATCAGTGTTGTCATATGTTGTGGTTTGTCCTCCCAGAAGTACAGATGATGTAGATCTGTGGTCCCCAACTCCCTTGCTGTGGCCTGTTAGGAACCAGGCCACACAGCAGAAGGTGAGCAGCGGGCAAGTGAGCAAAGCTTCATCTGTATTTACAGCTACTCCCCATCACTTGCATCACCACCTGAGCTCCACCTCCCCTCCCACTGGACCCGTGCAAAACTTGTCTTCCATGAAACCAGTCCCTGGTGCTAAAAAGGTTGGGGACTGTTGATGTAGACCATTGAGAAAGAAGTTCTGATGACCTCATGACCAGAATCTAGCCTTGATTAATTTATAACAGATCACTGGGTAAATCCTATTTCTTATTTTTAGAAAGGTTCAGTATGTAAACAGATGATTTTATTTGAAATAATACCAGTTAGAATTGTTCAGGATAGTTTGCAAGAGATTGCTACATAAAACAGTGGAAAGCTCTCAGCTTGATCATGAGAGAAGGGCTATATTGGCTTATTCTTCTTTGAGGGATAATACCTACAATTTGGGTAGCTGCCACCAGGTTGTCAGGCATTAGATTTTCATGAAGAGCATGCAAACTAGATCCCTTGCAGTGCAGTTTACAGTAGGGTTCAGGCTCCTATGAGAATCTAATGCCATGCTGATCTGACAGGAGGCAGAGCTCAGGCAGTGATGCAAGCGATGGGCAGCGGCTGTAAATACAGATGAAGCTTCATTCACTCACCTGCTGCTCACCTCCTGCTGTGCAGCCCAGTTCCTGACAGGCCACAGACTGGTACTGGTCCACAGCCAAGGGGTTAGGGACTGCAGTTCTAGATGATTCTGATGTACATTTACAGTTAAAGGCCATTGGTTTGGAGTTTGGGATATCTTGGTGCCCACGAACAGGTTTTCTTTAGATACGGATAACTGAAAGCTAGAAAGCAAGATGCACCTGATTTTGCTTTTTCTATAAATTATAATTATTTAAAAATTACGTATTGATGAGTTTGTCTTATACTTAAATTAGAATCAAAGAAATGGACACTCCTAAGTACAGGACATGGGATATATTTGTAAGCAATAACTAATACTCTGCATATTTAAGAATTAACTTTCCTTTCATCCTAAAGGAAGGTTTTTAGTGTTCTTTCAGTTTTGAGACTTTTTTGGTACTTTCTCGTGGCTCCAGGACCCACTCCAGCTATTCTTCATTCCTATTCAAAGGAAAGGTGTGACTTTTTTTTTTCCTGCTGTGAGATTTCTCTGTTGCTCTGCAATTCTTAATTGCCTTAATTTATTTTGCCCTTGTGCTTCTTTGATCCATGGACTGCTGCCTGGTTACTGAGCTCTTGGATTAAATCTCTGTCTACCCTCCAGCTCTGAATTGCCTTCTAGTTTTGGACCTATATGTGTTAGCAATTCTCTCATTCAAAACCTGTTTATTTTACTGTTGTCTTAAAAGGGCCAGATACTTTAAATCTGAATTCTTAAAAGTCATTCAACAAAGTCGTTTTTAAACAGAATTATATTGCTGATATATGGTTGTTATCAGCATTAACTGTGCTTAAAAATTTCCCAAGAAACCACACACATTAATCTGAAGGGAGCTAAGGCCCTGTGTTTCCTTCACATGTGTGCCACGTGGATGCCTTCTCCATGAAACAACCTTTCAACAAAGTGCTTTTCATACTTATGCTCATACAAATGGGGGTTATTAGAATTTTACTCTGGAAAAGTCTTTTTATCAAGATTAGTTTCTATGAACACTGAGTAGCTCAAGTGCCAGGCATTGTGTGAGGTGTAGTGCAATCTTCAAAGCAGCCTCTTGAACAAACGGCATTCCCATATTCTATGTAATAGGAGAAAATTGTGGTGGCAGGAGTTCCATCATTTTAAAAGGTCATTGTAACTGCATATTTCATCTCTCTCTCATTGTAGCTAAGTCAGCATGCACTTGGACCACTGCCCCTGGCACCAAGGCACAAGTCGCAACATTGCAAAGAAGCCAAGTTCAGAGTGTCTGTCAATAGTGTTCCTTCATTCTACATGAAGGATGCTAAAATAGTATGTTGATCCTTAGAAGTTAGTCAATGACACCAGCTGATATGTCCTTTGATGAGCATACTCCCCTTAATTTCCAGAGGAATAAATTGCCTCTTATGAATTAACTTACTTTAACGCTGGAAAATGGACAAGCTCCTACAAATCTAACAGGTTTATTCAGGAATCTCAACTCAGCGAAGGAGTTAAGGGCTTTCCCCCTCCAATTCTGCCTTTGACTTTATTGATTAGAAGACTACTTTTCTGCTTTTAGACAACATCTTTGGTGGATTCAGTGCATTTCTGGTAGTTCTGGTTATTGTAACTCAGCTCAGTTTTCAATTTGCAAGCTCAAAATTTAATCCAGAGGAATCAAATGTCTCTTGCTCCATGTTTTGGGTGCAAGCACCTCCAGTGTCTTGAGCCTGGGGCGGGGAAAGCGGAAGCGTCTCTGTATTCCTCTGGTGCTGCTTTAGGTCTCTCCTTGGTGGTGGTTGTTGCTTCTCTACTGGCTTTCCATGCCTCTGTGGGGCAGCATCCACATGTCGACCTTCTCCTGGGGCACAGGATGGGGTCCCTCCACTGCCCAGTTCTCAGAGTGGAACCCCATATTTTCCAGCCCCCACAATCCCCACAACCCATAGTCCAGCCACAGATTCCTGCTGCCACAATCCAGCCTTCACTCAGCACCTGGTAAACGGCTATCTTGGGTAAACTATGGTGAAAGATAGCTGGAGCACAGTTATCTTTTCCACATCAGTCTCTTGCCACTGTAATGTCTTTCTCATTCTTTTCTCCTGCTTACATAGGCAGAGGATAATAATACCCACAAACAGCCTCCTTTCTTGTAGGAAAGCTCTCTTGCAATTGTCCCCAGCCACCTTCCCACTCTCCAGGCTATGCAGAGGAGAAAGATACCTCCCACTTGGAAGAAGGGATCCCCTCTCATTCCAACCTTGCCTGCAATTCAAATAACCTGGGGAGCTTTTTTTTTTTTTTGAGACAGAGTCTCACTCTGTTGCCCGGGCTAGAGTGCCGTGGCATCACTCAAACTAGCTCACAGCAACCTGAAACTCCTGAGCTCAAACAATCCTTCTGCCTCAGCCTCCCGAGTAGCTGAGACTACAGGCACGCACCATCACCCCTGGCTAATTTTTTGTTTCTATTTTTCGTTGACCAGCTAATTTTTTCTATTTTTAATAGAGGTGGGTTCTTGCTCTTGCTCAGGCTGTTCTCAAACTCCTGAGGTCAAACGATCTGGCTGCCTTGGCCTCCCAGAGTGCTAGGATTACAGGCATGAGCCACCGCGCCCGGCCAACCTGGAGAGCTTTTTAAAAAAAACCCATCGCCAAGGGTAGCACAAATTAAATATCTTTATAGGATGCATGTAGGCATCAGTAGGTTTTGCAAGCTCCCAGGTGATTCCAGTGTGCACTCAGGGTTTACAACCACTGCATTGACTAGAAGTGGTGAACACGATAGTGGTAAGGCTGATTTTTGCCACCTCTTAACACGGTGACTGCCACATGAGAAAAAACAATTTCCTTGGGGCCAGTGTTTTATTACAAAAATAGAATAAAAATTTCAAAAACAAAATGATCCTCTTTAAGTTAATGAAATTTTTTATTTTCTGTGCATGAGTTATGTGTAATTAAATTTTCAGGATTAATTGTAACAATAAGAACATCAACAAGTAAAATTTTCATGAGCCAACTGCAGGGTTTTGCCCAGGGGGCCACCCATTGCATAACATGTATGCTACAGCATGGTGGTGTGAGCTGCCTGCACAACACATGGCTCCCAAGGTGCAGAGACGCGTGAGTTACATATGCTTCATGAGGCCCCAGGCTCAAAACTAGCCTGAGTTAAATACAACTCACGTGGCAGTTAATGTGTTAATAAGCCTTGGCAGGTGTGGGGTGCTAACTGCAGGTGTTGACATTCTCTTTAAAATGTTAGGATACCTTGTGGTTTCCAGTTGTGGAGCCTAGCCAATTATTCTGGGGAAAAAAACCCTCAACGTGCTGTTACACCAGAGTGCAATGATGTGCTGGAGTGCAGGAAGGGAAGTGAAAGGTGGCCCTGCTGCTTTCCTCAGCTGTGGCCCCTAAAAAGGAGGTGAACTTAAGATTGAAAACACCAGGTATCTGTGCTACAGATGAATTGTGCAAATGTGTTCAATCAACTTGCTTGCTGTTCCTTCATTTCCAAGCACAAATAAAAGCAGATACTACATGTGGTTACTCTTTTTTTTTTTTGGCGTGCTTTTTGTTTGTTTGTTTAAGGAATGTATGAGGCCAACGCTTTTTTGTTGTGGTTTAACTAGTCATGGTTTGGTTGTAGTGAGATGTAAAATGAGGTAGCTAAGGAGAGAGAGAAATTCCATCTGTGAAAATGAGAAACACAACAAAACCTAAAGTTTGAGGAGGAAAGGAAGCATTTTGATACAGAGGTAGCAGAGAGCCTCGGTGACCGGGATCTTAAAAACCTATCTTGGCCATGTAGAAACAAAAGCTTTAAAGTGGAAAGAACATGGGATTTGGAGTCAGGAACCTTGTGTCCTGGCCTGACTTTGCCACTGATTGGAGAGACAGCTAGAGCAGTGGTTAGTAACCTGGCACATGGAGTCTACCTCCACCTGCCTGGGAACCAATTCTGGCTTTGCTGCTGACAGGGGGAGTCTCTTCTCTGTGCCTCAGTTTCCTCATGTAGAGAATGGGGATCACAGTAACATCTACATCAAGATAGTTACGAAAATTCAATGAGTTAATACTCTAAAATGTTCTATGTGAGCAGTTGTTAAATGAAAGATAAATTTGAACATTTCATTATGTCTTTCTGCACTTGAATATCCTCATTTTTAAAATACAGAGCTAAAAGCCTCCCATACAATCCAGTGATCCTACACAGGTTTGGCATTTTTCATTTTCCTACTCAATTTTATTTATATGCCATTGACACTCTAAAATAACTATGTCTAGCAATACCTCTTCACCGATAAGATTAATGATATACCAGAACTTTGATTTATTGTTTTAAATCACAATAATAATGATTAATTTGCTATTCAGGAAGACCAGTTCTTGAGAGTGTCAGAAAGTTCATTATAATTGATATGCTATGAAATTAGAGACTTGGACACCGAGGAAAAGTCACTGATGTCCTCCACAACCTAACCACATACCCGTAATGTCTGTCGCCCACGTCTTGGTTCCCATTGTCCTCTCTCCCTGAAATGCCCTTTGCTTCCAACAGCATTGCAGAAAGTAGAGCTACCCTTCAGTGACCGGCTCAGGTACCTCCTCCATCGCAGCTTCCTTGGTTTCTCCAGTTGGAAATGACTACCACCTTCAGCAACTTATATTGGCCTTTCCTACGGAGTTTTGTGCATTATTTTCTGAACTGTAGTTATTTGTGTAGTTATCTTTGGCCTTCACCTTAGATTGTGGAGCTCATGGCTGCATGGTATTGAGTGCTACATCCTAACACATGGACTTTATTTTCATTTATTATTTTTACATTTTGTTGTATAATTTTTCATGGATTTGGAGGTATGGAAGAAGCTACAGAGAAGAATGTCATGAGAGATTTACATTTTTACCTTGCAAAAGTTTTACATTATTCAATTCAAGAAAAGTCCTAAGATCTGTTTTAATGGTAAAGGAATGGTGGGGTAACTACTTAACCACTCTGAAGAAAATAAAACTCACGGGGAAACTGTTTCTGCCTAGATATTTCCATACGGACGCAAGAATGAACAATAGAAAACATGCTTAGATTTACTAAGAAATGGAGGGGTCTGTGGCATGAGCACATGTCTACACCCCTCAGGACCATGGCTGTTCAGGGGGTGTCCCCATTAGTGGTGACCTTCAGACTAGACCACCTCACTTGTGTATTGGCATGGCCCAGGTAACTGGAAGGCAGGGGCTCCTAAGATTCCATGGTGCCCACACCTTCTAATTCTGTTATGGCAACCCCAGACCGTCAGCTGGCATGCTGAGCTCTACCTCCCTCACTTTAGTTGGAGTTTGAGCTACAGGCAGTGCCTTCAGCTCTGAGCTCTCGCATCTCGAACCTGGTTTTTTACAGTGAAGGACTGTCAAGTTCTGTGGGTGTTGATCAAGTTTTTCCCAACAGTAAGTTAAATACAGTGTCTGTCCTCCCTCCATCCTGCTGAAACCTATTTGAATTCATCTACCATATGTTTGGGTTTCTTCTCCCCAGTCCCTGGCTGTACCTCTTCTGCCTCACCTGTCAGCACGGCAGGATCTCTCTGCCGTCTGTCCAGGCAGAGGGCCGAGATGGACATCCTGGAAAACAACAGGGAGCTGCTCTCCCAGCTGGCAGAGAGAAAACAGCAGTTATGAGACCTCAGATTGAGTATCTCAGAATCGACTGTCTTCTCCCTGGCCAACCAGCTGCAGAAATATAGTAAGTAAGTTCTGTAGGTTCACCATCCTCAAAGCGAGGAACAATTGTATGTCTTCTCTTTGAGAAAATAAACACTGTCTAGATGTGATTTTCCTCTTTATCAAAATAATTTTCATCCTGACTATATTCCTAGAAAGGGAAAAGGGGATATTTTAACCTCATTTTTCTGAAAATGGAAAAACAGGCATAAAGAGTTGGCCATGATTCCAAGCGAAGAGTAGGGTGGGAGTTGGGATAAATCTCAGTTATTCACTGGTAAGGAAGTGCCTGTGATTTTGAGGCACAAGCTGAACTGCTTTGTCTTAGGATCCTCTCCAGACTGTATCAAGTTCCGTAGTCACGTAACATCACTGTTGGTCTAATTTCTGGGACTGATGAGCTTCCATTCAGTTCAAGCTTCTGTTAAGGTCAAACAGGAAAGCACTGTGCTGCCTCCCCCGGGGAAGGTGGTGATGGGACACAGCACCTGCTTTAAAGGAGCTCCCAGAGCAGTGTGCTCCTAACACAAGTTGGGGCATTCCTAAGTGACCCCATCAAGAGGGCTGACCCTGGTGGGAGGAAAATCCTGCTTCCTGGAACACCGGTTCTTCTTTGAGTTCAAGAAAGGCACTTGACACCTAGCTAGAAGCCAGATGGTGCTTGTGTGGATGTCAGGGAATCTTTTTCATCCCTCTGTGTCCCCTGACCTGGTGAGCTAGCAGGGATGCAGGATGGCTAGCAGGTGCCAGTGGACCATGAAGGTCTGAGCTGGGAGATGTGTGGCTTCAAGTGAGAACAAGGGACGAGGAGGAGAGCAGCAGTCTCTGTGAGAAACAAACCATTGTATGAGACTGGCCTCCCCCTACTCCCAGTCAGCCTGGCCACTGCCAGCCCTTGTCCTGCTCAGGAAGAGAAGCTTGAGTGATTGAAGGGATCCTTGTAATCATAAAATAAGCATACGAAAACCTTGTGAAGTGGAAGAAGATGGAACAAGGCTGAAGACCTAGGTGAGGTCACAGTGCAGTGTGTAGAGCGGGGACCCTGGCACTGTCTCTGGGGCTGCAGTGCAAATTGTCTTCTCTGTGCCTCAGTTTCCTCCTGTTTATATGGTGCTATTGTAGCACCTGTTTCTTTTTTTTTTTTTACTTTAGGATTTTTTAAAAATTTCAGAATATTACAGGGGTACAAATGTTTAGGTTACATAAATTGCCTTTGCCCCACCTGAGTAAGAGCTACAAGCATGTCCATCCCCCAGACAATGCACACAGCACCCATTAGGTGTGAATATGCCCATCCCCACCTCCCCCCTTACGCCTGCCCGACACTGGATGAATGTTACTCTATGTGCACATAAGTGTTGATCAGTTAATATCAACTTGATGGTGAGTAGATGTGGTGCTTGTTTTTCCATTCTTGTGATACTTAGCAGAATGGGCTTTTAGCTCTTTCCAGGATAATACAAGAGGTGCTCGATCACCATTGTTTTTTTGTGGCTGAGTAGTACTCCATGGTGTACATATACCACATTTTATTAATCCACTCAGGTATTCATAGGCACTTTGGGTGGTTTCCACATCTTTGCAATTATGAATTGTGCTGCTATTAACATTCAAGTGCAGATGGACTTTAAATGAAGGACTTTGAAGAGAACAATTCATATTCTCCCAACTTTTTAAAAAATACTTTAACAGCAGTTTTAGGTTCACAGCCAAATTGAGTACGAGATGTTCATATGCCCACCCATCAACATCCGCCACCAGAGTGATAATGTTTGGTGAACTTACATTGACACGTCATCATCACCCACAGTCCATAATTTTACATTAGTCTTCACTTTTGCTGTTGTATATCTTGTTTGGTCAAATGTGTAGTGACATGTATCCACCACTAGTAGTAGCGTGCAGAGTATTTTCACTACTCTGAAAAGTCTTTTATGTTCTGCCTACTTCCCTGTTCCCCAATCCCTGGCAACCACTGATCTCCAGCTGTTTTACTTTAAAAACTAACACATTAGTGACTTTCTTTTTGGTAACAAAGATACTGCTTTTCTGTTGATTATAGTGTTTCTGGGTGAAAACTAGGTACTTCAAACCATGCAATTTTTTTCCTTCAGATTCCAGTTTTTTTCAAATAGTTTGAGTACCTTGTATAACATACCTAGCATAGTAAAATACCTAGTATTATACATAGACACATTTAACATATGTATATTACATATACTTCCATAATTTAAGGAAAAGTATGATTTTTACATACTTTTGTCTCATTTTCCTTAGTTAGAAAACATATTTGTGCTTGGGGCAGGAAGTAGTGGAAAATTTTTTTCTGTATTGTGTTTATATATCTGACTAACATAGTATCTGAATAACATAATGTCACATTAGTGTTGTAATTTAACTCCAGTTTTTCAAAATACCCAAGAGCTGTCAATATCAATCATGTGAAAGTTTCTTTTTTTTTAAATTAGTCATAGACACCAGGATGAAGTTGTTGTTTCCATGGTTTTGTGTTTGTTTTTTTTTCTTTAGATCAACAAAGTCCTATTGCAAGGGAGAGTAAATGTGGAAGTAAAAAGCTTTTGGGGATTCTGAATAAAGCATAGATATTTCTCTGCTGCTATAATTACTTGTAGATCCATGTGGAAGCAGGGGAAAAATTTCATGTGAGGATTATTGCCTAACATTGATCTGCAAATAGTTCCAATTTTAAGATTCAATTTCTGGCTGTGAAGGATCGTTTACCTCAGACCCTTCATAACTCTTAATAGATAAATGTTTCTCAAAATTTTTTCTCCCAGTTTGCAGCTGGGTTTTGCATTTTTTAAAACAGGGCTTTGAATAGCAAAATATTTAAATTTTGATAGCATAATTTATTATATTTCTTATGTCCTATAATCTTTGCCTAACCCAAGGACTGAAGTAATTTTTTCCCTTTATTTTCTTCTGGAAGTTTTATAACTTTAAGTTTTACATTTAGGTCTGAGTCATTTTGACTGATGTTTACTATTACATATATTTTTTGCATAGCGATATTCAATTATTCCAGTATCACTTGTTGAAAGGATTATCCTTTGCCCATTGAATTTCCCTGGCACATTTTGTGAAAAATGAATTGCTCAAATATGGGCAGGTCTGTTTATGTATTTTCTATTGTTTCATCTGTTAAATATATGTATATGTCTACATCACACTATCTTGATTACTGAAGCTTTATAATAAAGTCTTGAAATCAGATAGTGTAAGTCCTACAACTTTATTTCTTTTGAAAAGTGTTTTAAAGATTTTAGATAATTTGCATTTCCTTAGAAATTTGAGATTCAACTTGACAATTTCTACAGAAAATTTTCTGGGGTTTGTATTGGGATTGTGTTGAGTCTTCAGATCTATTTAGGGAGAAATGACATCTTCCCAATACTGTCTTTTGATTAGCACAATAGAACTCATCATTTCTTCAGATCTTTAATTTCTCTCAGTAATGTCATATATTTACCATTTGTAAATCTTATAAATATTTTGTTTATCTCTAAATATTTAATATTTTCTGATGCTGTTGTAAATAGTAATGCTTGGTTTTAAATTTTAATTTCTAATTTTTCATTGCTAGCATGTAGAAATACAGATTTTTAAATACTGACTCTGTATATTACAAACTTGCTAAACTCACTGTAATAGTTTCCTTGTAGGTAGATTCCACAGGTTCTTTTACATAGACTGTCATATATTCTGGGAATAAAAAGAAGTATAGTTTTTTCCCAGTCCACATATACTTGATTTCTTTTTCTTGTCTTATTGTACCGGGTAAGACCTCCACAATAGCATTGTGTGGACATCCTTGCCTTGTCCCTGAACTTAAGAGGGAAGCACTCAGTCTATAACCATTTAGTGTATGTTAGCAGTAGGATGTTCATAGATGCCCTTAGTGTCAAGAAGTTTCCTTCGGTTCCTAGGCTGCTGAGAGTTTTTATCATGATTGAATGTTGAATTTGGTGGAAGGCCTTTCCTGTATCTATTGAGCTGATTATATGGCTTTTTCTTTTGTAGGCTCTGGAATTGATGAATTATGTTGGTTGATTTTACAAATGTTAAACCAACCTTGTGTTCCTGGAGTAAGGCCAATGTGGCTGTGATGATTTATTCTTTTTGTGTATAGTTGAATTAAATGTGATAAATTTTTCAAAAGAAATTTTGTATGTCTTCATGAGAAATATTAGCCTTATTTTTTTTTAATTGAATGACTTTCCTGATTTTGGTGTTAGGGTAATGTCTTCATAGAGTTAGTGGGGAAGTGTCCTCTCTTTTATTTTCTAGAAGAGTTCGTCTGTACATGATATTTCTTAAGTGTTTGGTAGAATTCATAAATGAAGCTATCTGGGTCTGGACTTTGTGAGAAGTTTTGAAACTATATATTATCTTTTTAATGTCTGTAGGTTATATAGTGATGTCCCCACTCATTCCTGATCTTGGTAATTTGTCTTTCTTTTCCTCCCTTTCCCCCCTCCCTCCCCTTCTCCTGCCTCCCTCCTACTTTCCCACTTGCCCTCTTTTTGTCTCTCTGTGTTTTGATCTTTCTGGCCAGAGTTTGTCAAGTTATTTGAATTTGTCAAGAAACCACCCTTTGATTTTATTACTTTTCTTTATAATTTTTTTATATCATTAATTTTTGACCTTTATTTTCACAATTCTGCCCATTTGGAGTTTAATTTGCTCTTTTTCTAATTTCTAAAGGTGGGAATATTAGATAATTGATTTGAGATCTTTTATCTGTAAGTACTTACCATAAGTTTTCCTCTAAACACTGCTTTAGTTGAATCTCAAAAATTTTGATATATTTTATAAATTCAAAATTTACAAAATTTATGATTTCCCTTGTGAGTTCTATTACTCCTTTCTGTCGACTCAGGTTTTGCTTCATTTACTTTGAAGCAAAATATTACTTTAGTAATATACTTTACTCTGAAATCTACTTGATCTGATATTCATTTATATTAGGTACTCCAGTTTTGTTTTGATTAGTGATAACATGGTATGTCTTTTACCATCTTTACATTTTATTTATCTGTGTCTTTGTATTTAAAGTGTTTGGGTGGTATCCAGCATGTAGTTGGGTTTTGCTTTTTAAATTTTAATCTAGTATGACGATCTTGCTTTTTAATTAGAGTGTTTAGACAGTTTATATTTAATGTGATTATCAGTATTCTTGAGTCTCTTATCTTGCTGTTTTTTCTATTCCTTCTGTTCACCTTTTCTCTTTTCCTATCTTCTTTTGAATTAAATAAGCTTCTATTTCATTTTATACACATTATTGGCTTATACCATTTTTAGTGATTGTTCTAGGAAGTGCATCCTAGTAGATGTATCTTCAGTTTAGCACAGGCTACCTTCAAACAATATTATACCATTTCATATTTAGTGTAAGAACTTTACGACAGTACTTTCATTTCCCCTTTGCCAGTCTTTGGGTACTATTGTTTTAACGCATTTTATTTCTGCATCTGTTAGAAGCTGAATAGCTTCTGAATAGGAGCTGAAATAGCTCAGTTGGGAGAGCGTTAGACTGAAGAAATCACACAATAGTGTTTTTGGTTTTGATTTAAATAATCAATGGGTTTTAAAAAATTTCAAAAATGTTCATATTTACACATGTATTATTTCCAGTGTTCTTCATTCTTATATATATATCAAAATTTCCCTCAGGAATCATTTTCCTTCTTCCCCAAAGCCTATTTTTAACATTTCTTGCAGTGCATATCTGCTGGCAATGAATTATATCTGTTTTTATATACCTGAAAAAGTCATTAGTTCACCTTCATTTTTGGTAGATATTTTTGATAAGTGTAGAATTCTAAGTTACATTTATTTTTACCCTTTCTGTTATATGGCTTTCAATGTTTCTGGACAGAAGTTTGTCATTCTTATGTTTGTTCCTTAGTATGTAATGTATGTTTTATCTTTGGTTATTTTAAAGTTTTTCTTAAAAAATTGATTTTTAGCAATGATTATGATGTGATTTGGTGTAGTTTTTTTCATTTTTATTCAGCTTTTGACTGTTGAGATTATTGGATTTGTGGCTTTTTAGCTTTCATCAAAACATTTTATTTTATCAAATCTTTTAATTCACTTTCTCTTTCCTCATCTCAATTTTTTACTTCTCTGTGTATGGATATTAAATGAGAATATATGACAATTTTAGTGTCTCTGATCTTTTATAAGAAGGCTGGTATTGTGAGAAAGAAAGGAAAATTTCAACTTAAAAACTGTCTATTTTGCCTTTTTATGCCATTAATATTAAAGTAGATGGAGTAATATTAATTATTTCGACACTCCAGAAAGTAGGTAACATACATTTAGAGCAGAACATACTAGACAGTTGCTTTTATAAGCGATTTCTTTGGCTTTTCTATTTTTCCTATTGATTGATTATGAACATACCATTCAGATCTTACATCTTTCTGAGGACCACGAAAATTGACATGATTGTAATGATTTTTATAAGCGTATGTTTAAGGATGATTTGCATTTGTATATTTTTTAGCACACTGTGTTCCAAAAATATTTTATGCAAACACAATATCTTTTTACTTTTTCTGAAAGTGGATAAGCTATTATATACCATAGTCTTAATGTATTTTGTGGTTTAAGAACAGACTAGACAGATTAACTGATACTCTGGGCACTTCTTTGAATAGTTTTAAAGTATTATAGACATTTTGAAACTGTAAAATATTTTCTAGAATTTTTAAAGGAAATTTATAATTTTATTGTTTGGCTCTGTCTGTATCCATCAGATTGTCACTTGGTTAAATGATCACTGTTTTTTTTTTAAAAAGCTATTTAGGCTAATAACCCTGTGTTCAGGCCAAGCAGAAGTGTAAGGATCAGAGATGTTTTATGTGCTGCCGCCGAATAAACTAGTTATGTTACTGTGTGCCCGATGTTATCATTTTATGTAGCAAGAGGATTACTTGTTACATCTAAATTGGTAACTGGGTATTTCTGAAGCATATGAAGTGGGAACAAATATTTTAATAGCATTGGGCAACTTCCTCAACATCCTATGAGGTAAACAGGAAGAAATTACTATTATGTAAAGTTGGTATCCAGGGCATTAAAAATTTAGGGAAATTTCCAAGTCTGTACAAGGAGTCAGGATTAGAAGAGCCTTTGGGATTTTAAAGGCAAATGTATTCTCCAAATCCTGGTCCGAGTTACATTGGTGAGGAAGAAAACACATTCAAGAGATCATTACTCTTTGCTATTTCTGTGGGTATTCAAGAGATCATTACTCTTTGCTATTCCTGTTTTGGCTAATTTGAAACCAAGGTTACTCATAAAATTCTTAACCTGGATACAATTTATGTAAGTGGTCAGTTTGTTTATTAAAAAAATGCAATGACATTGATCTAGTCATTGGAAATAAAGTATATTGGAAGCATCTTTTGTGCAGTCAAGAAACTTTATTGCTGATATTAACTGCTTTCTCAGACATTCAAAATTAGGTTTCAAAGTAGAGGAAGCTATTCAGAGAAGTTGAGCATAATGTGGGTATGTGAATGTGTATATAGACACATATACACACATATATACAGGCGGTCCCTGGGTTACAGATGAGAGATGTTCCTGAGAATGTCTTTAGGTCGGATTTGTATGTAATTTGGATCCCTGATAAACATCGCATATATGGTAATAATAATACTGTAATGGCTTATGTGATAATACAGTGTAATACTGTAATATTATTCCTGTACTGTAGTAAGTTTCAGAAACTATTTGCTCTTTCTTTTAATTCAAACAGAACATAAAAACAGACTCATAGAAAAAGTTTAGATTGGGAGATAGGAGAAATTTCAAAAAAAATATTAAAGGTTAACACTCAATGTTGCATCAATGTCCTGCTTGTTGGAAGGGGCATTTTTGAGACAAGAAGGCAGCTGACATTAATTGGAAGATGATGATGGAGATGGTGCTGGAGAATCAGGATTTGCTTCTGTTGCTGGAGGAAGGAAACTTGCCACTGAAATTGGTTTCTTGAAAAAGGTATCTAGTGTTCTTTGCATAGCCTTTTTCTTTTTTTAATCATAAATGGTTTTGTAGCAGCTGATGTTCTTGCTAATTGCGTGGTAAACCTTTGGAAACTGCTCAGTGTTAGGATCTAGCTCCTCAAGCTTAGCAAATCCTGCTTTAATTAGACAAAAGGCTTCAGCTAATTCTTTTGTCATAAACTTTCTTGGCTCTAGATCTTCTGGTTCTTGGTGTTCGTGGTTTCTCAGCTGCTTCTGTACCTATCTATGAGAGTAGCCTCTAGTGTAAAGATGTGCCAACAAACCATTTATGCCATGTGGGTTTGTTTACATGTGCAGAAGAAACTAGTTCCTGAATTATTTTGTTATAAATTATCCTTATAGGGAGTCCATTTGTAAGTACAGACTGCCATAAGTCTGATCATTCATAACCCGGAGACTGCCTGTATTTGAGGGGGGAGGAAAAGAGAGGTGTTTATGTGGCAATGACTATTGAAGTGGATTGAGGTAGTAGAAATAGTTGTTTGTAATTTTAAGAACTTGGAAGGTAAATGAGGGCAACAATGAAAGTGAGTTTGAAATGTCTTTCCTAATGATTGACTTGTTATGAGAGACTACTGCTCATTCACAGATACAATGTTACCATTTTATAGGGAGAAAATATGCTTCATATTATCATTCGTACATAGAGATTTTTATTTTCTCCTAAGTAGTTTATTTTTCTCAGTTAATGCCTAGAATAGGTGTTTTCTGGCATTGATTCAGCTCCTCAATGATTCCATCAGTGATCCAGGAGTTTTTAACCTTTTAGCTCAACTGTCCTTATTTTGCTGTCTTTTGTCCTTAGGATTGCTGCCTAGGGTTACAAGATAGCTTCTGAAGCTGCAGCAATTACAGGATGGTTCATTAAGTCAAGAAGTTGGAGGAAAGGGGCTATACCTCTTGTACTTGTCCCATTTTTGTCAGGAAAGCAAAATGACAGAAGGCTACCAGGGGACTTCCTTTTATATTCCATGGCCAGGACTGGATCACATGACTGTACCTAGCTGCAAGGTAGGCTGAGGAAACGGAACAAATTGTGACTGTATCAGTCTAATCATAATCTGTCACCTGAGTCTGGGCACATTGCTACCCTAAAGAATAAAGCATGTGGTAAATTTTGGGTAACAACAGTGTTGGTCACTAGGGTCATACGTGTATCTTTCACTACTAGAATTTAAGTGGTGCTCTTCTATAGAATGTCATCCATGTAATCACTAAAAGAGAATGACTTTATACTCTAAAATTCTTTACAAATGTTATGATACTTCTGAAGTATATTTATTGACTCTGTCCCTTATGCTGAGGAAAATTCAACTGATTTGTCAAAGATTTAATCACAGATACAAAATATGAAGGAAATATAATCTCAAAAAGTGTAAATAGAAATTATTATAAAACTTTTAAGAAAGCAAAAGGTATTCCTAAATTTAAGCATATTGTAGTTGCACAGGAAATACTGACATTCTCACTTGCTTGATTCTAGAGTTTTCTATAGTGAGCAGATAAAGTTTGGTTCATATATTTCATCATTCAGTTATCAGAATATTGATCTTATTTGAAAATATTTGATAATAATTTTAACAGATATATAATGAACATTTTGTTTCAGGAACTGTGCTCACATACTGGGATAAATATATGCAAGTCAAATTCTTCCTTCCACCTCACAACAAAAAGACGTGAACTTCTCAGTAACACAGGGTAGAAAATACTCAAAGTCTAAAGCACTAGGTTGGTGTTTTTCGTTGCCAAGACCGGCAACTTGAGAGATTTGCTATTCATCTGAGGCTGTTAGTATAGTATATAGTATAGCTGGTCATTTTTAAATAAAATAAAATTAACAAACATCAAATCAAAGCCCAAGGTTTTTCTAACATGCTATAGGAGATACAAAAAATATTAGGTGCTAATATCTTCCTGCTTTTAAGCCAATTGTTTTGGCATTCTGAAGACATAGTGTAAGTTATGTAGTCAAAAGAAATAATGCTGTCACATTTAAACGATATTTTCACATACAAGTTATGCTGAGTATTCATCTTAGAAACATCTGAATCCAAAAATGATTAAAGGAAGATAAAGTGTCTGGGTTCATAGAACATTTATTTCAAAACTACAACAATGTGGACTCCATGCTACAGCATTATGCCTGGAATGTGTTCTGAGTTTCATTTTAGAGATGTGGAAACAGTGTCAGGGATCAGTAACTTGTCCAAATTCTCACAGGTCTTAAAACCACGATGACAATTCTGACATCCCTGATGGCCAGGGAGATAAGATTTCTAAATCCATTTCATACAACCAACAGTGGTGCTCAACTCTGGCTTGTGTTAGAATCACCTGGAAAGCTTTAAAAAAGTACTGATGCTTGGCCTCCATCCTCTATCAATTAATCCAAATTTCTGATGTTGGGGCCCAGGCATTGGTATTGGGGAAAATAAATTCCTGAAGTGATGCTGTTACGTGGTCTAAGTTGAGAACCACCGATTATGCTGTCAACCTGAGGATATGATTGATTGGGTTGTTGGGTGAGGGTGAGCCATGGCCTGTGTGTTCTCAAACATTCAGTTATTGTGGTATTTCATGACCTGAAAGTAAACACAGACAAGTTCCTTGTGTCTCATTTGAAACATTATTGTCAGGTAGCGTCATCTTTTCTAGCTACTCTTCTTTTTCATCCAGGTGACTCATGCTGAACAACGTGCCCACTTCGTGTTGCAGCTTAGTCCTTCACGTGGTTGTCCCAATGCCCCATTTATCTTTGCGGTTGTTGGCACAGCCTGGAAATTTAGAACAATGCAAATCATTTCGAAATTTAAAACATGATTCCTGGTAATGCTTCAGGAAGTATTTTAAGGTTAAGCTTTATTTCCAAAGTACCCTGGATGCTTTCCTGAAATAGATTAAAAACTGCTTATTGGCAAAGAGAGAGGAGAAATAGGTGGGGGGGACACTTGGGCTAACATTGGATCGGTGTGATTTGTTCTGGTTGAAATGATGGAAAGGATGATTGAGTTCACTTACTACTTTACTCATTCTGATCCTACCTTTCCTGGAATATTTATTTTAACACTAACTGGGTAACAATTTATAGGAGTTCAACCCATTCTTTTTAAAGGGACCGAGAGCCTAGTTTTATCACATATACTTGTTTGTGTGTGTGTACACACAAATGTTGTATTTTCTTCCTTCTAGATAAAATGAGGAACAGGCCAGAGATGAATTCTATTAAACACATTCTGGACTTGGAGAAAAAGTTTAAATATTAGGATCATCTCAGGACCATTCTTTACTCACACTTTATGTAGTTTTCTGTGGTCTCCAATTCATCACTCCTTGTCTTCACAAATCTTTTTCTGAGATTTTTTTCTGTGTGGATGTGCTTTTAATGGATTGTTGACCACTCTCTTCTTTCCCACCTCAAGCAATGTTGCCTTGCTAAAATTACTAATTTGAATCTTAAACTTACTATTTACCAGCTAAGGGACCTTGGATGAATTGCTTAACTCCTCTGAGACTGAGGACATTCTTCTGTAAAACAGAGACAATGTTATCTACGCCTAACCGTGGTGGCAGGAATTAAAGAGATAACTTTTATAAAGTGCCTAGTACAAAGTCTAGGACATAGTAGTTCTGTAGTAAATTTAACTTGTTCTCTTTTCCTTCACCTTCCCTCAATAAAATATATTCTTAGGAAGAACCTGAAGCCAGTCATTTATACATAAGTGAGAATTTGTCATTTTTTCCCATTTCCTAGGGTATTCTGTAAGAGTAGACTTATAATAGTAATAATCATAGTTATAACATTTGGTATGTGCTGAGAGTTATTGGTTGGCTGGCTTATCCTCTTTATAGAAATTTAATATCAGTGGAGAAAGGTTATTTTTGTGTGTGGTTGGTCAGAGACCAGAGAAGTCACTCACTCTGTATAGACAGCTTTATATTGTGCATCCAAGGTAGACCCACTGAAAGTCACATGACAGTGGTCTGTCATCCTGGATGGCAGAAGTTAATGACCATCCAGGCTGACCTTGCATTGGGTCTCTATCCCGGCTGATTCCGTGTAAGATTAATCATGAAAGTCAGAATTTAAATGTGCATCTAAAGATGCATTTCCTAAGAAATAAATTAGGCTGGACTTTCATAAAATTTGTTACAAAGAAGCAACAAAAATTAGGAAAATGGAAAATAATGGCCTTCAGCCAGTTAGTGCCCCTGGTAGAGACACACCAGCACAGCCCACTTCAGGCTGGCGGGTGTGAGATAATCTGCACGAGGGGGGCTTGTACCATCCTGAAAATATTTCTCAAAACCAGTCCTGCTGGGATGTTGGTCAGAAGTGCCCTAAGTCTGTTTTCCTGGAGACATGGAAATCTTTATTCAAGGACCCTTGGAGAGAAGGCAGACAAGACTATAGATTTTGC
This sequence comes from Lepilemur ruficaudatus, assembly GCA_963574885.1. Lineage (NCBI taxonomy): Eukaryota > Metazoa > Chordata > Mammalia > Primates > Lepilemuridae > Lepilemur > Lepilemur ruficaudatus. The sequence goes on from CAUYRT010077211.1 coordinate 21,455, forward strand.
TCTCTCATCCTCTTGCGGGCACACCTTATTTATAAAAGGAGATTTAGATTACAGGATCCCATAAAACTTGGCATAAAGAAACTCAAAGCAAATATTTATTCTACAAGAATGGGTTAGTAGTGTTAAGGTAGTGAGATTTACCTTGTACAACTTTAAAGAAGTTTATTGAGTTGTTCATGGAATAACATTATCTATGATTAACAAATGTCAAACTGTGGTCAGATTTTTGGTAAATATTTAACAACACTTGTGAATCGGACAACAGAAATGGAATAAAATCTCAAAAAAAAAAAAGCTAGGTATTTTCATGTGGCTTGAAGTCAGTATTGAAGTTATTCAAAATAAGATTTTTTTTTTTCTGTCCCATGGAATCGGCCCCTGTGTGACTGTTTATCCTTCAGGTCTGGGTCAGAACGATGGAGGAGTGACAGCTGCAGGGGAGTTTGCTCTGTTTTGCTGACTCACATATGAGTAAAATACCTGGTTCTTATTGAGGGTACTCTACATAATTCTTTAATCCTGATTTGGATTAAGGAAGAAAAGGTCTTTTTGCTTCTTTCTCTCTCCGTGTGTGTTTGTGTGTGTGTATGCATTTTAAAAATTTTGCACCTTTATTGAGATCCTGATGCCCAGACTCCAGTCCCTTAAAGTTTCATGTTGAAACTTCTTCTGGCACTAATTCTACCTGATTAGTTTCAGCTCTTTGATAGCCTGGAGGTGGTGATAGTTGATATCACAGGGGTCTGGAATATTGGCATATGACTTCAAAGAAGAGATCAAAGCTAATTTCCAGATGAGTTCCAAGTGTGTCCTATAACTGCTAGTAAAGAGTATTACACATTCATGATTCATTAACTGTGTCTACACCACAGAGAATGAAGTGGAGATTTGGTACTTGTCTAGACATTAATTTATTATCCACTTATGCTAATAGAGACCCCATTAATCAGACTCGTTGGTTAATTGACAGATCTCTGCTTTTTGTTCTATAGACAGTCCCAGTATATAGATGCTAAATGTTGTGTTCTCTCTTTGTACAAAATTCTCAGGATGACTTTTGGCTAGTCTAAACATTGCCTAGGAGTTGTTTATCATGCTTGATTTAATAATCCTCCTGAAGCATGTATACTATTAATTTCTGCTTGAGAATTTCCAACAAAGCAAACATTTACACAAGGAGGGTGATTCCCTTCTAGCTTCAGGGATGGATCAAGACAGTGGTACCAAAATAGATATGACTGTGTCCAAGTCCCCAAGACTTTAATCACATTAATCACTGTACAAGTTGTGCCAGGAGGAAGGAAGATGTGTCTCTCTGTGGCTACATAATATATCTTGTTGACTCTACAACCACGCTATTTTTATGTCTATAATAGAGTGACTACCCTGTGGAGTTTTTCCCCCCAACTCCATTTACCAGTTTTTAGTAGAAAGCAATATTGGATGCATTTAAAAACATCGAGAGTAGGGCAAGGCAAAGGAAGAGGAAAGATATTAGTATGAAGGAAAGTTTCCCACCCGAATTAAAAAGAATTCATCCCACAGAGGAAGTCCTTCTCAATTGCTTTTTGCTCATGGGAAATATTTTCACCTACCTTGCCAAGGCCTTGATACTGATATCTGGGAGGTATTAAGCAATCCAGAAAATTTATTTAGCAACTTTGATTCATCTTATGAGAAAGCATGAAAGTCAAAGTTATTGTCCTCCTCCCCCAGAAGTTCAGGATTTGTAATGCCAAATGGCTTGCTCCCTACTTAGAGCAAACACATTAGTCAAATTTGATATATTGATTCATGAACCACATTTGGGCCAAACATGTTATAAGAAATTAAGACTCCCTCTTGACACACAACTTGGCTCTGAATTTGAACTGAATAAACAACATCTTCTGTTTAAATGCTGAGAAATATATTGGAATAACTGATCTCTTCTCAAAGATATCACTTTGAGATATCTTTGAATCAGAGAAACTCTGTGCATGTTGGGCTTCCTCTCTGAAATCAGCGCCCTTCCTTAGGGCTTCTGACTCAGCCTTAGTTTGAGGTTGGGTAAGTTCTAACGGCTGTGGATGTTGCAAGGAAGGAAGAGAAGGAAGCCAACTCTGCCTTACAGAGGCAGCCCCTGGTCTAGTGTGAGAAACATCCTTGGCTCATCGAAGAATTCAACCTGAACTCTAACACCTCAGACCACATGATCTGACCACTAGAACCAAAGCATTAGAGCCAGGATGAATTCACTGTGCCTGAGCTGCAATCATAGTACTCTAGTAACTATTTTGAAGCAGCAATGCTAAAAATAATTCAGTTGTATTAAAATATGAGATCTGAAGAGCAAACTAACAGCTGACTCATTCTAATAAAGGAAGGCTTCAAAGAAATTACCCAATCAGGCAATATACTGCCCAGTTTTCTGCAAGAAAAAAAATCTGATACTTCTCAATAATTTTTTTTCTTTTACGAGGTCTTTTATTATACAGTTACTAAGTATTTCACATGTCCTAGTATACTTAGGTCTCCAAACTACCCCAAACAGATGAGATAGCTGTTATTGTTTCCATTTTACAGATGAGGAAATTGAGACATCAACACATTAAATAGCTGGCCCCAAATTACACAGCTCAGAAATGAAAGATTCTATATTTGTACTCTGGCTCTATGAGTCAATTAATAAATTTAAAAGAGTTTTCTTCTTCTCTGAAATCAAGAGAATCCTTTAAAATATAAGGATGTTATATTAATCTACTTAATTCTTTGGGGAGATTTTAGATTTTAGTTATCTTTATACATAGCTTTTGATATCTTTATAGAAATTTTCTAAATAGAGATGTTTCCATCTCTTGTAAATGTCAAAGTCACACTGTAGCTGTTGCCTGTGTCCTTAGCGGTGCCTGCCCTCTGCTTACCACCCCATTTTCCTGACAAGGTCAGGCTGACCTTTGAGTGCTAAAGCCAAGGGAAGCCAGGCCTTAATTAGGAGCAGCTAGACTACTGGTAGCAAAGTTAACATGTGGCACCAGGTCATGCTTACCAGAGAAGGGAAGCAAGAAGTTGGATTGTAGCAATAAGCTTAAAGCCCATAGATTCTGGGAATCAACAATGTATCTATTGAGTTACTTAATGTTTTATCATTTTTGCATGAACACCTATGTGCCATACACAACTTTGTACTCTCAGTGCCTTTTTGGCCTCACACCCCATAATATACCCTCTGTCCTTCCTTTATCATCTCTACTAGCAGCAGCATGGTCTGATGGAAAATATGAGGGCTTTCAAATAAGAGTCCCTAATTCATATTTGAGTATCGGCCTTTACTTATGTGACCTTCAGCTACTTAAATTGCCTGAACCTCAGATTGCTGATATATATCACAGGAGCAAAAACATTGCCTATATTTAAAATTGTTGTCATGCTCAGTTAATTTTATTCATAGCTAACGATTTTTTTCTAGAGTAGTCATTTTGTACCCAAGAAATTATGAAAATAATAACCTTCAGTAAAGAGAATGTAAAGAAATAGATGTAAGTTTAGAAAATAGTATTTATGAGAAAAAATGGGAGACCCAGTGTAGCCCAGGCAGTTTCAGAAGCAAGGTGGGATGGGTTGCCTGGGAGAGGATTTTAAAGGCATGCTGCTTCGTGGCAATCGTATCCCAGAACTGGTAGTTCCCAGTCTTCTCTCCCTGCTTGTGTGGTTTGATCGATAGTAAATGGGTCATCTGGATTCTGTTTGCCAGGACCATCTCTAGGAGAACAGAGCCCATCCTTTGTGTATGACGAAGAGTCGGCCTATACACTTGGTGAGAGGACATGTGCTTTGTGTGGAATCGTCCTGTGCCCAGTTGGGAGATTTCTCTCTAAGGCCTGTGGTACCTGAATCAAAGTAGGAAAGTATGCTGCAGGGTACTCTCCAGCACCGACTTATTTTTCTGCCAGGGCTGTGTGAGTGCTCATAAAACAGAGAAACAGAGGGTTAGATAAGCAAATTCTTGGAAGAGGAAGAGATATTTTTTTTTTTTGTTGTTAAATGCTTCCTTTTCCAATTTTTATCTCTTCACGTACCATAATGCTTGATTTATTTGAAAAAAATGAACATAGTCTACTTAGCTGTTGGAGTTAGCACTAACTTGGCCAGGGGTCCAGCCAAAGTGAAAAGTAGCAATGTGTCAAGTCACAGCAGTTGGCTGAAGCCGTGTGAGCATGAGAGTACCTTAGGTCCACAGGCGGGTGAGACACAGGCTCCAAGTTCGGGGAATCGGTGCCTGCTTCATAAATGGAGCAGAGTTAAGGCCTCAGCATAGAGTCTGTTTATGCTCCGCTTTGGTAGCCTTTTGGGGTGGGTACTGAGGTGCAGCCTGCAGCCAGAAAGTCAGACATCTACAGGTGCAATTTACCCCTAATCAAGAAACACTGAAATTGTTTCACGCTGGCAGGCCAAAGGGGAATGGAGACGATGAGGTAGAAAACAGGCTGAATGAAGAGGAGGAATACATAAAGTGTGTAATCCTCGAAGAGGAAATTGAAAGTTGATTGTGTCCAGATGGTTCATGGAATGTTGATTTATTCTGACAGTGATAGTGGCCAAGTGCAAGAGTGATGTTTTTTCGTGCACCCACCAGACTGATGACTAGTTCTTGATCAGAAGGGCTGGGCTTAGAAGCATGACAGTTTATCTGGAGGAACAGGAGGGAAGGCAGAGCACACAGTAAAGATGAAGTGAGGTGGGTAGGCCAGTGAGCAGAGAATGAGGGGGTTCTCTTCTTATGGTTTCTATTGTTAGTGAAATAGGAAACAAGGCCATCACCTGCCAGTGAGAAGGAAGAAATGTTGTTGGAAGTATGACTAGGGAGTGAGTGGCAAAAGGAACAAGGTCACTGGGGATGATCAAGGAACTAAAAGGCTGAGATAACAGAAGGATTTTCTATGGAAATATGAAGATCTCGAGAACCATGGAAAGACCAGTGATGGAGAGACGGAGTAAGCCACGAGCTAAACTCTTCAAGAAATGCCCAGTGAGATGGATTGTTGTAGAGGATTGCAACAAGGAGGGGGATTGGATGCTAACATGTCAAGCATGACTTTCAAAGTGCTAAAGGTTTTTATTGAGATGGGAAGGACCGTGATCTGGAAGCAGTGTTAAGAAGCAAGGGAGGTATCTAGTATACCTGCTCGCCCTGTAGCATGGGAGTTTGACAGAGAAAACAGCAACCCCATGGGAACCCTCTAGGGGAAGCAGTGGCCTCAAAGGAACCCAGATTTCAGATACATGAAGAAGGTCAAGGGAACATTTGCATAGGATGTCAAGGATGCCTGTGGATTTTGCTGAGGATAGATTGGGCATATCAGAGGACAGAGAAAAGATCAGAGTTGGCTGGGAAAGTGGGACAAACTAAGCCATATGGAAATGACCATGTGGATGATGAGGGATGACCTGAGATTTTAGGAGAATAAATACATTAGGAGCATTTTTTTTTGGTGTAGGGGAATGTGGGGGCTATAAAATTTAACTTTATCAACATCATCGCATTATCATCAGATTGGATCAGTGCTTGTCACTTTGGATACAGCTTCTATCAGATTTGTTCTATTAGTGTAAGTTTTCTCTCTTGGGCCATGTTTATTAATATTGATCTACTAGGCTTTTAGTTCATTACCATTAATGTGTTTTTTTGGTCAGTGTTATTGAGGTGTAATTTATACATAATAATTACCTTTTTTAGTATCTCACTTTATGTGTTTCAACAACTGCATGCAACACCAAATCAAGATCTAGAACAGTTCCAAAAGCCCGCCAAAATCGTTCATACTTGTAATGGATACCGTATTCCTACCCTCAGCACTTGGTGACCGCTAATGTATCTTTTGTTCCCATAACTTTGTTTTTCCTGGAATGACAACTAAATGGAATCCTACACTATAAGGCCTTTTGAGTCTGGAGTCTGTCACTTACCACGATACAATTGAAATTCCTTTTTGATATATGTGTCAATCATTTGTTCCTTTTTCTGGCCAAATTATCTATTTCATGATATGAACATGACACAGCTTATTTATGAATTCACCAGCTGAAGGGCATTTGGGTTGTTACCAGTTTTTGATATTTATGAATAAAGCCACTGCATTCAGTTTTGTGGGGACATAAGTTTTCATTTTTCTTGGGCAAAAGTCAAGAAGCAAGATTGTTGTTGGATTGTATGGTAAATACATGTTTAATGCCTAAGGAGCTGCCAAACCATTTCCAAAGTGGCTGTGTCGTTTTACATCCTCCCCAGCAGTGCAGGAGAACTGCATTTGCTCCTCATCCTTGTCGATGTTGGTATTGTCAGTGTTTTCATTTTTCTTTTTTTTTTTTTAATTTTAGTCAATCAAAAGAGTGATTAGTGTTATATTCTTTTAATTTGCATTTTTCTAATGACTAATGATATTGAGCATCTTTTCGTGTGCTTATTTGCCATTGTATATCTTTGGTGAAATATCTATTCAAATTTTTTGCCTATTTCTGAAACTGTCTTTTTCATATTACGTTTTGAGAATTCTTTGTTTTCCACATACAGGTTCTAGGTATTTGATGTGCATTAAAAAAGAAAAAAACAACTTGTCTTCAGATCTTATTTTACATAACTGAAACTATATCCTTGCATGGATTTGTTTCTGGGTGCTTTATTCCATTGGTCATGGGGCTACATTCGTGTGTGCAATCGGGTCCCAGTCGATGAGCCTGTTACTAGGGGGGCATGGGTGGGCATACTCCCAGCCCCCACCATACTGGGTGGGTGGGACAGCCTCTGGGACTCTGATCAAAAGGGGCTGAAGCCAGGTCCACAGTGGTGAGCCAGGGTACAGTCCCGCTTTGTCAAAGTGACTTTCCTTGGTCTCAGGCTCCACTGGTGTGTCACAATCTCCTACCTGGATCCTGAAGCTCCTACAAAGGCATTTTTGTCCACGGTTAGTTGACAAATCAGTATTTCCAAGACAAGAATTTGGATAATAACTATTCTACCACCTTGCTAATGTCACTCTCTGACATATCTTTCAAAGATACTTTATTTAGATCTATATGATTTTAATTATTGTAAGTTGGTTAAAATATGCTTCATGATCCAGAATGTAGTCTATCCTGTTGAATGTTCCCTTGAAAAGAATTGATAGTCTGCTGTTGTTGGGTGGTTTGTTTAATAAATACCAATTAGCTCAAGTTGGTTGCTAGTTTTGCTTAGGTTCTACATTCTGACTGGCTTTCTTTCTACTGTTTTAATTACAGAGATTGAAGAATATTTACGTTTCCCAACTGTTATGTTGGATTTGTCCATTTTTGCTTTTAGATCTGTTGGTTCTTCTGCATTTTGAATCTTTGTCATTAGGTGCCTGAGCATTTGGGATTGTTACGTCATCTTTGTGTATAGACCCCTTTGACATTATGTAATGTCACTCTTTCTCCCCAAAATAGTACTTGTTCTGAAATCTGCTCTGTCTGACATCAATGTAGTCACTGCAACTTGGTTTTGATTACTGTTTTTGCCTGGTATATCTTCCCCATATATTTGCTGTTAAAGTATTTGAGTTTTTAGGTTTAGAGTGTATTTATTGTCACCGCAATGTATTTGCATCTTGCTCTTTTTCTTTTCTGTTATTTTTAATGAGTTTGTATTGACCATTCACCTTTAATATAATTATCAATATTGTTGGATTAAAATACACCATCTCGTTTTCTATTCTTTCTGGTTTTTTTCCTTTTACTGCATATTTTTGGATTGAGTATTTTTGATTTCCATTTTAGTTATTTACACTACTGGTGTATTTTTATTTTCTAAAAATGACTATCTTATTTCCTAGCATTGGCAACATATTTCTCTAATTGCAATCTACCTTCATATACTACTATATCTTTCATGAATAGTACAACAGCATAATCCCAATTATACCCTCCCTGCCTTTGAGATAATGTTGCTATAGATCTTTATATACTCTCTATATACACAGTAAATTTGTACTCTTATTGCTTTAGACAATTTTCTTTTAGTCATTAAAAATAAAATATTGTGTTCCCCTTTATTTAAACCAATTCCAAAGATCTGCAATTCTTTGTATAAATCCAAGTTTCTGACTTGTATCATATTCATGCCTGAAGAATTTCCTTTAACATCTTATAACATATGTCTATTGGAAATGAATTTTCTCTTTATTGTCTGGAAGCAATCTTTAATTTACCTTCTTTTTTGAAGGATATTTTCATTGTGTATAGACTTCTCAGTCACCAGGGTTTTTCCCCCTCTTCTATCATGTCTTCTTACTCTAGCACTTTTTGGTGAGAAACCTATTGTCAATTTTACATTTCTATAAACTTACCTTCCTGTAATGTACCTTTTTTCTATTGTTTTTTAAGATGTTCATTTTCTTTTTACTTTTCACCATCTTGTATATGACGTATCTGTGTGTGTGTTTCTAAATTTATTTATCCTACTTGTGAATCTCTGAATTTATGGGATTTGTGATTTGATGTTTTTTAATATTTTTGGAAAATTTTTGACCACTGTCATCTTCAAATATTCCATTCTCTCTCTCATCTCCTTCTGGGATTATAATTGGTATATGTTAGACCATTTGATATTGTATATAGTCCTTTTTCTTAGTCTGTTTGTGCAGCTATAACAGAATACCACAGACTGGGTAATTTGGAAAGAACAGAAATTTATTTCTCACAGCTCTGCAGGCTGGAAGTCCAAGATAAAGGTAGCAGCATTTGGTGTCTGAGAGCTGCATCCTCCTGAAGGGGGGGAATGCTGTGTTTTCATGTGCAGAAGGGCAAGAGAAACACACACTCCCTCCATCAGGCCTTTTCACAAGGGTGCCTACTCCCTTTCATGAGGGAGAAGCCTGCATGGCCTAATCACCTTTTAAAGGCTCCACCTCTTAATACTATCACACTGGCAACACCTGAATTTGGGAGGGGACGCATTCAAACCAAAGCATCTTTGGATGTTCTCTTCTGTTTTATTCACTTTCTCTTTGTGTTTCAGTTTAGGTAACTTCTATTGACCTATTTTCAAATTGACTGATTTTTTTCCCCTTCAGTAGCACTGTGTCTACTGAAGTGACAGTTGAGGGCATTCTTCATTTCTGTTCCTGTGTATTTGTAGCATTTCTATTTGACTATTAGAGTTTTCATCTTTCTGCTGAAATTTGACATATGTTTATGCATATTGATCACTTTTTTGGCTAGAGCCTTTAACATGTTTATTACAGTGATTTCAAATTCAGTTATGGGTCATCTCCAGTTTTGTTCATTGTTCTTTCTTTTGTAAGTGGGTTGCATCATTCTTAGTTTGTGTTTCATAATTTTCCACTGAATGCTAGATATCCTGTACAACAGTAGAGGGTAAGAAACTAGTACTTATGCCGGGAAATGGGCACACCCATCTTTAGCTAAGCTGTTATTGTGAGGTGTTAGGTCATTCTACTCAGAAGTTGAGTTGGGCTTGGGTTTTGTTGTTGCTATGGGCTCATTCACTGTGTCTCTGGCTTCAAATTCCTCTAGCATTACCTTGTGTTCAGGGTGAGGTCTGGTTTGTCTGTGAGTTTTTCTTAATATTACTGCTCCACCCTCGTCATTAGGCCTTCTCTATGCTCCTATATTTCGGAGAGAGTTTTTCTCCATTCTTGCAACGGCCACGGTGGTAGACTGCTGTTGCTTATTTATTATAGTTTTTGCTAGCATGGGGAGGAAGATTTTCCCTATTTTAGAGAATGCTTTAGGGAATCATGGAGAAGAATGACTGTGATGGTACAAATTCTCCTTGTTTCTGCATTTCCCAGGAGTTCTGTATTCTCATATTGGCCTACTCTTGAACTTTAAGAATTTATTACAAATTTTAACTAAACTTCTCTTACCCATTGGCTTCTCTTACCCTGGCTGCTTCTGGTCTCATGAGAAAGCCTGTGCTTGTGTTCCCTTTCTTCTTGAAGACTCCTCTCTTAGACTTTAGAATAGTTAGATACCTTGTGACCTCAGTTCTCTAGGTTCAAGAGAAATTAAGATTTGTAGTATATACAGATTTTTCTGGTTGATAGGGTAGGAGTGACATTCTTTCCATTTTTGTACATCTCAGCAGAAGCCAGAAGTCAGTATAAGCTTTTAAGTAAGATTTGTTTTAGTATTTTTTACTTTTATTTATACCAGAATGGATGCTGAAACATTTCTATCTTAACTATTTTGATATTGACTTCATTCTGATGAAAACTAGAGTTTGATTTATAGAGCCCTGAGCCAAGCCTGTACCATTCCAAAAAGGAAGGAACTGTACATTCTAAGAAGGTGATTCTACATGAAAGAACCACATCCACAGGCAGTGACTTGGCTCTAAAGCCACTGCCCCCTATTTACTAGCAAATGATGAGTATAATGAGTCACAGGCACATTTCTAAATATATCAACAGCCCTACAAAGTGTTTCAGGGGCCCACTCATCAATTGTGGTCATGGGAAAGGGCATCATAGTACAGGCTTTCATCATCATTCCACTCTTTCCCCAGTTTGCCTTGGGTGTGTTGAAATACTGTGATTGTTCAGTTAGAAGCATTGTTCATTTTTGAGTACTGCTTACTGGAAATGAGTAAAATATCAGAGGGAGGCCATCCCATTTGAAGGCCTATTTCCTCATTCAAAGGCTTTTTGTTTAATAAAGTATCTCAAAAACTCTTCTGTGAGATTCACCAACATCATTCTTTCTAAACCATTGATTAGAATCCATAACTTCAATTGAAGAAAAGATCCACTGTGGACTTGGATGCCAGCCATGTTCGCTGAATTCCCCTCTTACCCTCCTGCTAGTAACAAAAGCAGTGCAGTTCTCAGTGCTGTGGTTCTTCTCTCTAGCATGGTGGGTATTTCTGGAAGTGTAACTCTGGCAGCTCTGAACAATCCATAAAGTCCTCTGACATTTTAATCTATAAAATTGGGTGGAATCTTATAGAAAACTACCCTAGAAATTAGACTTGGATAAGAGAAAATTTTTCTGAATCTCATTACTTTGAATAGTGTTCTTTTTCTTCCCCTCTAAAATAATGATCCTGGCAATATTCCATAGCCTATATAAATAAAGTCAGATAGCAGGAATCAGAAAATCAGAAAATATTTTAAAATTAAATATTAAAGATCTTCTAAAGTCAACACTCTTAACCCAGCATTTTAAAACTTTATTTCCCCCTTGGTAAACAGCAATTTAGAGCAGTTCATGTTTTCCTTTGCTAACTTTTAGTCTAAAAATCATATGGATTTGTCAAAACTCAAGAGATTATTCATCAAAATAATTTCAGTAACATGCTACTATGTCCTGCCCACATTATGGCATATCAATGTTTAATGGAAAATTAAGGCTTATCTTCTCTACAAACTATTTAGGTACAGAAAGACTTCCAAAAAAGAAGTCACATCTCTTTTTTATCTGCTTGTAATTTAAAATGCATAATTTTTCCCCTCCAGTTAATTTGGAGTTTTTTTTTTTTTTAACAATACTTCATTACTTATTGTTGTTTATTCTCCATGTATTTGGACTAACTGTGAATGCTGAAATTCTTAAACTACTAAGTTTATGATCACCCACGGCTCTGTGAAGGTCTGGAACCACATCATAAGTCTTTTGACACAAAAGTAGAACATATTTATTTTGGAAGAAAAGCAACATTAGTGAAGACCAAACCATTTGGACATATTTTTGTTTGTACTAGAATGAAATTAATCAAGCCAGAAAAGATTGCCTAGCAACGTCCGACTTTAAAAGATTCCATAACAAAAAATAAACCACATGAAGGATAAGATAGAAGACAGCCCAAATATCACCCAGATAAGAGTCACAGTCTATAAATGGGGATGCCTTTAATACCAAAGAGAGGAGGTAGAAAAGAAATTAGTTAAATTTAGAGGAAGAACTAAGTTAATGTAAGCTAACATATATTGAGTGTCTAGTAGACTTTAAATCCTGCAACAGGAGCATTACATACATTTAGTTCTCACAAAACTGATTATTTCCATTTATGGAGAAAGCGATGCAGTTATAGACCATTCAACCCAACATCTGTCTACTTAGATTCGTGCTAGACTCTCACAACTTATAGGAACCTAGGCAAATTAGTTATCTTCAAATGAAGACGTGGTCAGTACTGGATGGCATAGATGACCTGGCTTTTGAGATACCTGGTTTATAGGGTATTGATTTTATCCCCCATTATTTGAGAAGACATGAGGGAGAGTATGCATTCAGTGAAAAATGGGATTTTTGTGAGTTTCACACTGGTAAGTAGTCTGCATACTCTGTTTCATTTTATTTCTTGATCTTTCACTATTTTATTTCAAGAACAATGTGTCTTGCTGTTGGATCTTTTCTATATGGCAAACATTCCTGAGCATGCTAGAACGTGATAATATGGCAGGGAGGAACATAATGACCGTTTTAGGGCTTTCTGCTTTTGACCATGATTGGTTTTTAATACGTGATCAACTCTCTTGTGATTTGCATGTTTATATGGCTTTCTTGGTAGATTACTGTTTTAGAACATGAGTATCCATATTTGCGTGTATGTATAATTTTTTGTTTTTTCCTGTATGCCATGGTCCAAGCCACTCAGCACCCTATAGATTTTTATCTCGGTGTTCTTGAGGGACTACAAGGCTCAGAACCAATTAAGGAGCAGAGAAACCATGCAAAGTACAGCCTTCCCAGTAGACCTGGTTCTTCCCTACCACGTCTAACTTCTATCCTAAAAGGTCACTGTTTTCTTTAGAACAAGCAGATCTAGGCTTTCCTTTACATTTTTTTCCAGTCTACACTGAGCTGTCAAGAAGGTCACATTAAATTCATGAAGCACTCCATATTAAAAAAAAATTATATTATTCAGGCCAGAAAGAAAACTCAGAATGAGATAGAAGTGGGATCTAGAAATGCTTAATGAGTTTAATTCTACTCTTCAAACTTGGCAGGGAAAAAATTTTGGCTCTCTTGGCATCTTGGCAGATGGGGAGAGCATTCTCTGTTCATCTCCATATTGAGTTCTTTAAGAAAGAACAGGCTAATGAGTTGGCTCCCTTGTGAATCACTTGGCCTTGCTTCTGACAGTATTATGAAAAAGAAATCTATTTTTACTGAATTTCCTCAGCTTCAGTCTTTCTTTATCCTTCTTTGCACTTTCTTCCCCTCAAAAAAAAAAAAACAATGAAAAACATATCCTTCCTAGATAGAACACTGCACCCTGGGTCAGTGGGCCCTGAGACATAATTATAGTTTTTCCTGTGTTACCCAGAGTAACCCATAAGCACCCGTAGCAAGCTTCCTAATGTTTTGTTAGGAACTTGCCTTAAGGAGTTTGTAATTCTCAGATCTACCCTAAAAATATTATTTGAGAATCTTCAAGGTAAGGTTATCAAGTCCAAGAGAAATACGGTAGTTATGGTAGTTTTCTAGCATTTCTTACACAAATACAACATGAATCTAAAATACGTTTTATCCTCATGGGTAAAATGTACATTTATATGTATCATAAGTAAAAAGTTTTCTGTAATTAGAAATATGGAAACAAATTGTCTTAGAAGAACATTTGAAGCGGGGCACAGTGGCTCATGCCTGTAATCCTAGCACTTAAGGAGGCTGAGGTCAGAGGATTGCTTTAAGGCCAGGAATTTGAGACCAGCCTGAGCAAGAGTGAGAAGATTTAGCTGGGCATAGTGGTGCACACCTGTAGTCCCAGCTACTCAGGAGGCTGGGGCAGGAGGATCACTCAAGCCCAGGAGTTTGAAGTTGCAATGAGCTGTGATAATGCCACTGCATTCTGGCCCAAGCAACAGATTGGGACTCTGTCTCAAAAAAAAAAAAAATAAAATAAAAAAAAAACGCACTGGAAAACGTCCAGCAATCCTGAGTTCTGAAGATTACTCACAGGAAAGCATCACTGAAGCTTATTACAGCTGACTTCAGTAGAAACTTGGATATTTTGGAATAAATGTTTTCTATGTGAAAAATATTTTGGAAGATTTACATTTAGATAGAATCTCTGGGAACAACAGTTGATTTCCAGTGAACTAGTTTGAGGAAGACTTATTTACAGCTGGACTAGCTATATATATATATATATACACACACACACACACACACACACACACACACACACACGTCAGGCCAGGCAGGGTAGAATTGAAAACGAGGCAAAGTTTGATCTTGTCCCGGGCTGCTTCCTTATGCCCCCTTTCACTTCCCTTTCTTACTAGAACAGCCTCCTCCCTTTAGTAATCATAGAATTGCACACTGAAGTGCCACAGAAGAGGTAATTAATAGTGTGATTGTATAGAGTCTAGCTGTGGGGTCCAAGGATCTCCTCTAACTCCAGAATGGGACCTTCTTCTTTCAGGCCTACTTCTTCAAATGGCCATATTGCCAGCTAAAGATTTCTCCAGAGTCACACACATACACACACAGAAGAGAAAACCGAGGCATGGCACATGTGGGGAAATGGAATTGTGCCTGTGATGTTCTGACTCAAATGTTTCATAAGTGACTACTGCTTATTTTCTTTCTCATTCTTCACACACAAACACCCCTGTTGAGTTGCATTTGTTAAGCCCAGCACCACAGGAATGTTGGCTTTCTGTTTACTTGTTCCAAATTGACTAGGGGCCGATTCCATCTGGAATCTTAAATTTTCAAACAATATTGAGCAGCTAGGCCAAGGGCTTGGCTTGGTGAGGAGGACGTGCATGACAGGGAAGACCCATTCTCCGTGGATGTGGACCTTCCTGAGAGCCCAGAGGAAATAAATCTTTCCTTCCTTCCTCCCTGGTTTTTCTAACAGGATTTCTTATATTTCTGCAGAAGAAGGAAGCCTCCTTTTGGAAAATGTTTCCATAATTACATTGCAGTCGTTAGTCATTGAGTATCCTTTTCTTTGGAAACAGACACATTGTTAAATTGATGCTGGAGTCCCTTTCAGTGATGCTTATAAAAGCTCATTTTGTTCCTTATGATAAAAATATCAATTTTGTTTATCTTTTCGAAAAACCAGCTTCTGGTTTTGTTGATGTTCTGGATTATTCTTTTGTTCTCAATTTCATTTAGAGCTCTATTATTTGATCCATGGAGGCTGTGTGTGATCTCAGCCAGACTGGATTCAATTCTTCATTTCCATGTACTGGCATATATTGCAACTGATTTATAATCTTTATGCTTATTTGACATAAAATATTTTCTGAAACCCTATCTAAAAATGAAAAATAGGATTTGTTGAGTAGACATTGTTAAATTTTTAAGTTATAAGCAATGCTAAGACCCAAAACTTTGATGAATACCTGGAGTAATAGAAATCTCTAGTCTAATAACAGTCATAGGGTCTTTTATTTTTTAGAGAACTGAATTTTCTTTTTTTTGAAAAAAAATATGGCATTATAATCTTATAAGATTGAATTTTTTGAGAGCAAAGTAATGTATTATTCAAGGAAACAAGAATCCAAACCCAAATGAAAGTTTACAACAAACACCCCCATTTTATTCTTTTCTTTCCTGATTTTCTTTTCTACTTTTCTACTTTTTTGATACCTCTCCCCCCACCCTTTCTCTCCTACTCCTCTCCTCACTCTCTCTTTCCCCATTTGCTTTGTCACTAAAGGAGGATTATGGGATGCATACTATTTGTGAGGCATTGTGCTAAGTACAGGGGATTCAGAGATGCCAAAGAAGCAGACTTGAATTTCAAGGAGATTTCAGTCTAGTAGGGAAGTAGACAGACACACAATCAATAAAGTTCTGAGATGGTGGGCTGAGTGCTGTGAACACCTAGGAGGGGAGACAAGTAAATTGAAATGGAGGGGCTAAAAGAAGGGCAGAGGAAGTCTTGAGGTTAGGTAAGGGTCAAGAAGGCTGAGTCTTTAAGGACATGTATGTTGCTCAGGTGGTCATGGAGAGCCAGGGGAGAATAGCATTACAGCCCACGACACATTGAAAAGGTACATGCACAAACGGGGATTATCTTTTTTTGGTAGGGGATTATCTTTTAAATGGATAGTCAGTTCTGTTGAGCTTATTATTGATGATATCAGACTTTCAAGTCTATTAAAAAACACCTGAAGTGTTTAATAAACAAGGTGCTATCTAGGCTCTTTCCCCAAAGATTCTAATTAGATCTATAGCAAGACTGACTAATCAGCATTTTAAATAAACACCCTGATTGTTTCTTAAGCAGGTGGTTTAGGCACTGCAGTTTTATACACTCCTCCACATTTGGCTTAAAAATATAATGATAGGTTTGCAGTTTTGTTTGGGTGTAGGGATTGATTTTTTTTTTTTTTAGTAAGAGAGAATAATTGTTGAGAGTATAGGGGGAAGGGGCTGTGGGAGCACATTTATGAAGATATAACTGAGAGAATAGAGAATTTCTGAGACTATTAGAAGTGGGGTGCTTCCTAAAGTGAAATGGGTAGCAAAAAATTGTGAAAGCTATAGTAGTATAGGAGATGAAGAACTTCTAAAAACAACAATTTATAATGATTGACTTGAACTCTGTTTTGTTTTAATAAAAAATCTCTTTTGCTCCACCAAAGTTTTGGTGGAGTCCACTGCACAAGCATAGTTTGCTTTATGTGACTGATTTTATTTTTTATGAAATTGAAAAAGATTCTCTGGTGAGATACTCCACAAACTGGAGAAGCAGGAGTCCAGGCAGAACCTGTGGAGATAACAAGGACACACACAGAGCAAAGAGAAACTGAGCCTTGGACGTGGCAACTGGTGTATTGAAAACACTATTCACTGTGTTTAACCTTTCTGTCCATTTGTACTTGGCATTTTAACAGCAATCACTTTCCATTCAATTCTTATGCAGTTTCAGAATCTGCATTTTCTTGGTTTTATGTATTTTCTGTGTAGAATTTGTTAAGATAAATATTTCTTGAGGTCAAATACTGTATTATTTTGTTTTGTTTTTAACCTCACATCACCTGATGTGAAATATTGAGTGTTTGATAAATGTCATCGACTAACTACAGCTTATTGCATCTTAGGGAAAGATTTTAATTTCAAAATTTTCCTATATTTCCATTATTTATTATGTGACTCTTTTGAAAGTTATATATTATCCTAAAGTGCTTCAGTTAAAAAAAGTATAATAAATCGAGCAAATTAGTTCAATAACCTCTATCTGTGATAACTTATAAAGAAGGAGATTAGGGGAAATGGTAGCAGATAAATTTTCCTGTTAAGAACTTCATGTGTTAAGTGGAACTTAAAATAGTTGATCCTAGGGTGACCATACATTCTATTTTGCATCTTTTGCTGGCAAATTATTAATAGCACTCTCTTTAATTCTCAACAATGTCCCAGTTTGGATGGTAAATTAATATTATCCAGTAGTTATTCAAATATTTCCCAAGCTGGATGGTGATCTTAATTACCAAGGGACAGAATTTTTTGAAATTATAAAGTATTTCAAATATATATAAAAAATAGAAAATAAAATAATAGAAACCTGTATACTACAATCAAAATTTGATAAATGTTAACATTTTAGCATTTTTTAACTCTTTCTTTTTAAGAAAAAACATCATAATTAAAATGCATGAATTTCTTATACCAATCTCATTATCTTTTCTCCCTCCCCAGAGGTAGCCATTAAAATGTTGGCAAATGTCTTGCCTATGCATGCATTTATATTTTGATTGTGTATTAAAGAGTTAGAATGTAATAGTTTGCAGTATAATACTACTTATATAAGAGTTACTAAAAAACATTATGGAAGCATTTTAAAAATATAGATTTATGAACATCTCACCAGCGCATTAACTCAAAAGGTTTTGGGGTTAGAACCAGAAATATTATATATTGTGCCCCAAATGATCCTGATATTTAAGTAGTCTTGGGAAATTTGATTATTGTCAGATCCCAGACTAACTTACAATGTTTATTTAGATTTAAAATAACTAGTTTGATGGACTAGCACTAGCAATTCAATACTGAATATGGGCAGTAAACATACCAGGATAAAACCTGACAAGTAAACATCTTTAAAACATAGCTTGCTATTTTTTCCCTTTATAAAATTAGTAGATTAGTTTCACATTGGTTTTCCAGGGGTGAGAGAACTATGGAATTTGTACCTAGTATTTCAATTCTCAAATGAAAGTGGACCACATAAATTGTGTGGTCATTGGCATAAGACAATATATTAAAAATTAAATTTAGGAAATACTATGTAAATAAATGATAATGCTGATACATTATTGCGTTTCATTCAGAAAAGGCCAAAAGCATTTTGGAAAACATTAATGAGTTCAGAGACTGTATATAGAGAGTATGCTCTTAATGCTCTGAATAAAGAAAGAATAATAAGGAAGACAACAGTGGGCTTTCAGAATACAAGTTATTATAGTAAAATATAAAGGTATAAACCTAAGTAAATTGTTGATTTCTGGTATGTGCTGAAAAATATCTAATTTCATACAGTTTAATAAACTTACTGAAATCCTTATTCTGTTATATATTTGACTTCCTTATTCATTGAAAATTTGGTCTATCTTAAACCAAAACCAACTGACCCAGTGTGCTCCGATTCTATGAATATTTATAAAGTTGTCCTTGAGCCCTAAAGCAAATAATGAATTCATTCCATAAAATTGTACTAGTGATAGAGAACAACTCAGAAAATAAACTTTGAGACTGCGAGAAAATTTCAAGTGACATATCTTAAATATTTACATGTATATTTACATGAGATTTCACTGAAAAATTCTCACCACCATCTGTCATCGATTAAGCATCAGTTGGAATTTATTGGAAAGACAGGGACACATTCTCAGAATACCATCAAAATATTTACTGATGTCATTCCCCATTTCTAAAAGTTACAGTGAATTTGGTACCTCATGTTTTTACTTATTCTTTTGGATTCTCAAGATAATAGAAAGGGAATAATGGAATGGATAGGTTAATTTGGGAAGAAATTGTGTTTGCAATTGAGCTATCAAATCAAACACCTTCTAAAGAAGACAATAATGGAGAAGATTTTGGCTCTAGCAATTTATATAGATAAACATTCAAAATGAGACAACCAGGGCTATGGTAGATAATAGTTTGTCCATCAGGGGCAATATTGCCAATTCATGCTAATGGAAGCATATAGAATTTCACAATAATGCTGCTCACTATGCTTGGAATATTGTTAACACGAGTATGCTATCCTCTGTTAAACATCTCAAATGAAAAAGTGGGGAAAATTGAATCAAAACTGCAATATTGAAGGTAAGGGCAATTTTAATTGAAAAATCATGTTTTAAAAAACTGTTTTTGAAGAAAAATAAGGTGGCTTTTAATTTCCCTTTGTTATACAGATGATTTTCAGCTGTGAACTCATGAAAGTTTTGACCTTGTGAATCTGTTAATTGAATATTACAAGTGCCTGGACTTGTAGGAAGCACTGGACATCTAGAATTAGATAAGACAGATGATGCCACTGCCAATTACAACACTCCACAGTAAATGCAATGTAGGGGAAATACAGGGCGCTATGCGAACATATATGAAAGTTGCTTAACCCAGGCTTAAGTGTCAAGATATACTTTACAGTGAAAGAGAATTAAATGAAAAACTGAAAGAATAATGGGAGTTAAGCTAAAAGGCAGGGGGATTTAAAGTTCCTGGTGAAATTAACAGTATGTGCAAAGACCTGTAATGAGAATGATATGCTTAAATCATCAAAAGAACTTTGCTGTGACAGAATCCAAGAAGGACAGGGAATGACAGTGGTGAGAAACATAGCTGATGCATGATGCCATCACACTTGAATTTGGTTATAAGAACTATGAGTAGTTATGGAAGACCAGACATGCTCATACTAGGGTTTTAGAGAGAGCGCTGTGATTCACTGTGAAGAATGGATTAGAGCAGCAGTCCCCAACTTTTTGGCACCAGGGACTGGTTTCATGCAAGACAACTTTTCCACAAATGGGGGAGGAGATGATGGTTTTAGGATGATTCAAGCATATTACATTTATTGTGCAATCAAACCTCTCTGCTAATGATAATCTGTATTTGCAGCAATTCCCCAGCACCTGCCCTCATCACCGCCTCAGCTCCACCTCAGATCATCAGCCATCATGTTCTCCCAAGGACACAGCCTAGATCCCTCGCATATGCAGTTTACAGTAGGGTTCACACTCCTATGAGAATCTAATGCTGCTGCTGATGTGATAGGAGGCGGAGCTCAGGCGGTGATGCCAGCCATGGGGAACAGCTGTAAATACACATGAAGCTTAGCTGGCCTGCCACTTACCTTCTGCTGTGTGGCCCAGGTCTTAACAGGCCATGGACCAGTACCAGTTCACAGCCCAGGGGTTAGGACTGGAGAATTAGAGGAAGGTACAAATGGAGGCAGGGGGAGCTTTAAGTAGTCTAGGTAATTCTAGATAAGAGTAGTGGCAGATGGCAGAAAAAGGCAGATTTGACAGCGTTTGGGGGGAGTGCTGACAGAACTTGGTGATTACTTGGATGGAGTAAGGGAATAAGAAGAATTAAGAGTAACATCCAAGTTGAATATTGCTATAATTAAGTGGGAATAGAGTATTGTAGTGCCCTTGGATGAAGTTATGGGAGAAGATAGAAATTAAGTATAAAGTACCATGTTTGCAATATGATTTAGGTGGTTGTATGTAATAATATCATGTTCATGGGAGTTCCTTGGGCTGAGGTTATGTTTTTGAGAATCACGAAAATTTAGATATTAACTAAAATTATAGGAGTGAATGAAATGTCTTTAAGGTTAAAAAAGGAATGATCCCAGAGGTTCTCTGGCAGATGAGTGTGATGTCCTGGACCTAGCCACTAGTACTGTATTTTCAGGAGCTATATAAAGCTCTGATAAATACTAGATCTGTAATTCTGATATAACAGAATCAGTTTCATACATCCACTGATGTGGTTTCAGTTGTCAAAGTCTAAAGAGTTTGTGCCTTTTTAAAAATGACAGCACATGATAGCAAGGCCTTCATGTATTAGACTTCAGAGATTTGGTCAGTCCTCTCAATTTATAAATATAAGGGGTTGAATGTTTTTATGAAAAGTCATTACTACCAAGATATGTTTATATTACATATTCATATAATTATATTTATATATTTGTCATGTTTTCTGTCAGTAATGATGTAAAGCAAGAATTTGGATTTATGCTGTTTACTCTTAGTATTTTTGCCAAAATTTTATAAAATATGTGAATTTTCAAATCATCATTTTTCACTGACATGGATTTCTTACAATTTAATAGTAACTGTCACTTAAGAATCTTTTTTGTTGTGCTGTTTTTTGAGAAGCTATTGAGCAATAACACTGTTAGTGGGCCGATTTCACTCATCACCTCACACCTGTTAGGATGGCTGTTATCAAAAAGCTGAGATAATCAGTGTTGGTGAGAATGTGAAGAAACGGGAACTCCTGTACACTGTTGGTGGGAATGTAAATTACTCTAGTCAATATGGAAAATGGTATGAAGTTTCCTCAACAAAATTAAAAATAGAAGTACCGTATGATCCAGCAATCCCACTACTCCGTGTATATCCAAAGGAAATTAAATCAGTATGTCAAAGAGATATCTACACTTCCAAGCTCACTGCAGTATTATTTGCAATACCCAAGACATAATATCAACCTAAGTGTCCATCAAAAGATGAATGGATAAAAGAAAACGTGGGGTGTGTGTGTGTGTGTGTGTGTGTGTATATATATATATAAAATGGAATATAACTTAGTATTAAATCCTTGTTTTCACCTGTGTCCACCACAGAGTTGCATTTTTCTGGGTCCTGAATCCAGCTGAAGACAACAAATCCTTTACAGTTTGTTCATGACAGGTTCAGAACTGCTGTTACTCAGCCTAATGCTTGAGGCTTAACAGTGGCAATGGGGGTGAGGGGATAGTACCAACAAATGACATAAAAATTGGAATAGTCCTAGGTAATAACTTTATATTTTATTGTTCTGGCTAGCGTAAGTGATGAAGGTGGACCTTAGAAGCCAGGATGAGTTTTCATCTATCTTAATCCTCTTTGACAGCATAATATGTGGCTCTCTAGGCTATATACTACTTATATTACCAAAAGTTGATTTTGTGCCTGAGGTTAGTATAGTGAACAAAAGCAAAGTTACTATGTTACTAGTTTTATAGATTTTATTTAAAGAAATGTAATTGTAATTCTTAGTGCCATCAAAATCAGTTTGCAAAGTTTAAGCTTGCCTTTGTAAACTTAGATTGTTGTTTTAAAGACTTCTAGATGCATTTGCAGTGGTTGTCTCAAGGTGGGAGGTGCTGTAGTAACGTGCTGCAGTCCACTCCCAGCTGTTTGTAATTACTGCATGAATTACGTCATGATTCTCATGATTCAGCCTCTATGAAATTAAACTTTTTTTAAAGGTTACATCTCAATCCTACTAGCATCTGGCAGGAAGCTTCTGGGAAAAGAAAAACAATGTAAAGTGAGAAATACTGGAATTTTAATCTTAGACATTTAAAAGTTTTACAAAGAGATCTCTGAAGACTCCATCCCTGTAACAATCTTATTCTGTCATCCTGGGAGTTTATTTGTTTTACGACTTAATGATTCAAAGGAAATCTTTTTTAGTAAACGTCCTCTAGCAGTTAATGTTTATGAAACAATAAACCTAATCATTCTGATTGCTTTTTTGAGCCCCAGGAATATATTAAACATTATTATAACGTCCGCCTTCCCTTTGCCATCAAGTCTTTGCTTATGTGATTCCCTAAGGTTTGTATGGGTAATGGCTGAAAATGTGATTATAGCAAACTTCGTGTCAAACTATAGATTGCTTACAGTTTTACCATTGTTTCCATGTTTTATGCATACAAGACAGAACATGCTCAAACAAACTATAGGGAAATGTTCCTAATTTCATTGCTGGCATTGTTTTAATAAAAGTTCCAAGGAAAATGCTTACAGTAATTATGAATTGTTCATCTTAGTAGCCTGAACTGTGAAGCCGATTGGTTAGTTTCTGGTACCTATAAAATGGTTTGGCTTCAGAAATCCCATATGGCACGAGTGTTAAGATGTATAACTAAAGGTGGAAATTCTCTCTCCTCCTCCACCCCTGAAAGTGTCCTAGAACAAGTGGTGAAGGAGAGACAACTGAATAAAGGACCTTTTTCATCTTCTAGCTGGCATAGAGGCTAAATCTGCCTCATGTATTCAGCATACTCTGAATTCTAAGGAATTTCTCTGCTTTAGATTAACATTTCTAATTTAAATAGATAGTAAATGCAGGAGAAAAAGAAGGTATAGAAACACCATCTTCATAATCCTATTTGATATCTAGTACCCTATGGTGTAAACTATAACATTTACTACCACTAACAAAAAAAGAAGAAAGTAAGAGAAATAATATGGATGTATTCTATATACTGCTGTAATTTGTGCTGATTGTAGTGTATATAAATGTAATTAAGATATATGTGTGAGTGTTTAATTGAACTAAAAAATGTGTTAATTTGCTTTAGTAAAGAGACTTAATTTGCTACAACAACTGCAAGACTCTTCTTTCTATAGCCAGAGAGGCAAGTTAAATTAGGGACATAATAAACATTTTCACCTAAGCAACTTTTGAATCTTTGATGGTGGCCTGAATTTTTTATCCCACCATAAGGGCTAATATATGTGTCAGTGACATTTTGCAAGCACATGAACAATACTTCTTCTGAGGCTACTAAATTTGAATTCAGAAAAGAGATGATAGGTAGCACTCATTATGTAGTTAAATTATGCTTACTAGCTACAGGATGATAAGATGTAGTTAAGGCAATCAATCAATTTTGCAGCAAATTTTAATTTCTCCAGATATTTGTAGGGATTGATTGCTATTGTTCCATTAAGCACCACTGCATTATTTTTAAGGTTGATATCATTAGCCTCAGGCACATGCAAAATATAAAAACTCAATGTTTAAAGAAAAGGTGACCTTTCATTTTAGAACACAGATAAATAGTAAATGAGCTCTATAATTTCCAACATTGATGTTTCAAGGTAATTTAATAACAAGATCCTTAACTAAAATACTGCAGTGCAACACTATATATCACACTTAGAGGCATTCACAGCCTGTAAGGGCAATTAGTTACAGTGACTTTTGCAATTCCTCCATACTAAATTCAATTAATCCATCATTGATTGAAAGATACCTCAATTTTATTAGACATTTTTGAGGCATTTTCAGTCATTAATAACAATTGTAAATTCATAGTTGTAGCCTGGAGAGACAGGTGTTCAGGTGTTTGTTTCCAAGACAATAGTTCAGATCTTATATTTAGTTTTCATGAAGGTTGGCCAAGGTCAACTGTGTGTGTGTGTGTGTGCACGTGAGTGCACGCACACGTGCAAAAAGAAAAAAGAGGGAGGGATGGATAATATTTTATTCCTAAGATTGTATTGCTAACACTCTGAAAATAAAAATTTCCCCTCCTGACCATCCTGATGATTTTTCAGGTTAGCCTGTTATCTCCAAGAAGACAGAAACTAGATTTTGGTGATGATATTACATGCGCCACTTTGCACAGCATTATGTTTTTATAGATACTAATTTTGTTCCCAAAGGAGCCCAAGTTGATATTAAAACTGTTACAAAGTAAAGAAGAGAAATATGTGAAACAAAAATTCATCTCAATTATTCTAAATGGTAGTCCTAAGTGACATTTAGGTAGTGTATCTTAGTTCTTAAGAATTCCAGCTTTGGGATCAGAGAAACATGAACTTGAGTCCCACCTGTTCTCAGCTCCTGTGCTGAGATTTGCTGATATTGGCCAAGGTAATTATGTTCTCTAAAGCTTATTTTCCTCATTGATAAATGGGAAAAACAAGTGTACCTATTGCATTGGCTTGTGTGAATTATTATTACCATTCTTATGTATTTGTTTCATGATGTTCAAACAAGCAATTACATTATTGAAAATGTGTTCATCTCTAAGATGCTTGAAGAACCTACAGAACTCTGCTTAGTATGTGACAGGAGCATACTTAGAGGATGAAGGAAACAGCACCTGCTGCTGCTAGCTGCCTATCAGTGTATTAGTCATACCTCCATTCATTTTTGCAATCAGAACTCTGATTTTAATCAGATTTGGGAGAAGCAATGTGCTCTGTGCAGGGCATGACTAATGATTGATCTAGTCTCTTATATTAAAGTAATATCATACTTTTTACCTGCTTTAGGGTTGAGCATGTGACCCCATTCTGGCTAAAAAGACATAAGAATAACTCTGTTGGGGAACTTCGGGGAAAACTTTCCTCTCTAATTAAAAGAGAGAAAAGCATAGGGGGCCCTTCACCCTCTCCCCAACTTTGCCTGTGAACACAGATGCACAGAATTATGAAACTTGGAGAGGTGGTGGCCTCAGGCTATCATAAGAGAAGCGTCAAGAGAATCATAAATGACTGAAAAGACTGATGTGGTTGAGCTGCTGAATTAACCTCTGAACTTCTTGTCATTCAAGATTTATTAGTATAACAATATGTTTAAACCATTGATAGTAAGGATGCTATTATTTGAAACCAAAAGCGTTTTAAACCTGCTGCTATTGTTAAAATACATAATTCTTTATTAACCATGCATTTTAAATTAAATTCTTTCTTTGGTTGGTCCCAAATGAAGAAGGAAAGAGATAATATCTCCAAGTGCTTAAATTTAGTAATTGATGTATTTCCTTTATTTGTTGATTCAACATGTCTATTAAACTCTAAAAGTGAAATTAATATTTATCAGGCACTGGGAGAAATACTAAACAAATTAGACAGGATACGGAGTGGACAACAGCACCTTATACTGAAATCCCATGGGCTTGGGAGTAGCACAGAACAGAATTTTAGTCTGGGCATTGTCAGTAGCAAGCTTTATGGCCTACAATTACTTAGATTCTCAGAGTCTCTGTAAAGTAAGAATACATGATCACTCCCCAAAGATCCACATCCTAATCCCTGGAAATTTTGAATAGGTTTTGTTACCTGGCAAAAACGGCTTTTGTAATCTTGATGATTATGGATTTTTGAAATAGGAAAATTATCCTGGATTAATTGGGCGGGTTCAATCTAATGCGTGAGCCTTTGTGAGCAAAAAATTTTCTCTGGCTGGAATCAGGAAAATGCACAAATAGAAGAAAGGAGAAGAAATGTGGCAGAAGGGAAATCAGAGATTCCAAGCTTGAGAGGTATTCAGTATGTTGTTGCTGGTTCTGAGATGTAAGAGTAACATGTGAGGACCAGAGAGAGGCTTCTTAGGAGGTGAGGGTGGTTCTTAGCTAATAGGAAGCAAAGAAAGGGAACTAGTTGTACAACTTCAAGGAACTGAAATATGTAAACAATGTGAGTGAGCTGAGAACGAATTTTTCTCTACAGCCTTCAGAAAGGAGCTCAATCCTGTTGACACCTTGGCTTTCAGTGAGATCCATCTCAGGTTTTCAAACTATAGAAACTGTGAGATAATGTATATTGCGTTAAGCCACGAAATCTGTGGCTCTTTGTTTCAGCAGTAATAGAAAACTAATATAGATGGTATATAGAAGATTATATATGGATTATGGGGAGACAAGGGCAAACTATGGTAAAATTTCTATCATTTTTCCTTACTCTCCACTACAAATTCTGATACTAATGAAAATATATATAAATCAATAATCCAAAACCCTTTTTCTCATGTTACTTGGGAGCCTGGTATTAAAAATTGTACATTTCTACTTTTATCTGTCTAGATTTATAACTTAAAGTGTCATTATTTCTTAAAGTGTTTTAAAAATGGTAAATTGAATAGACACTCCACTCCATTTTCTTTTTGTGCACAGCAGGAGTTTTCATTTAACTGGGATACTTTTTTCTTAGCCAATACTTACAGAAAAACAGTAGACTCGAGATTTTAGTACTCTGAGAGTTGTATGAGATTAGATTTTTTTTTTTTTTTTTATGGATTTTTATGTGGAAGGAAGAGAAAACAGTTTTTCCCTGCTGGTATGTTGGAATATAAAAAGAAAACATTTAAGGGTGTTCTTTGCTTATTAGTCATGAGAAAGATACTTGTAATACGGTTGGTTGTGGTTTCTAACACAACATAAAGAGATTTATGCCTCCTGCCAAGGAGAAAGGATTCCAGAACTGAATGTTTTTCCTCTTGGTTTATCTTTGTGTTACTTTTTATATTTCAGGCTTTACCATGGTCTACTGCCCTCATGTGGCTTTGTTGTGAGAATTAAAACCAATTGCCTAATGAAAACCTTAATAACTTCACTTTGTGTCTTTTCACTATTAATCTGTTTAGTTTTGTATTTATGAACATATAACATTTAATTGTGGAATAATTACTTGTCAACACTAAAAATATGAAGCTTACCTGAAAGGAATATAGTATTCTAGACCAATCTTCATCAAAAATTTAGGAAAATAACCAGCAAACCTGAGTTTAGAGCAGAGGCTGTATTTTCTTTCACTGAGTGAATTTAAATTAGATAATTTTTATTGATTAGCTATTTCTTTTGCTTTTGCATTCAAATAGCTAAAGCTGTGGTGAATAGAAATGTCTCTTCTTTTGTATAATCAAAATTCTAGACGAACTTAACACTAAGAGGAATTTAGAATCTAAAATACTGCATGCTTAACCTTAACTGAAAACAAAATTATAGGTGTTATTGGATTGAGCTGAATTCTAATGATTCAGATTATGTTTACCTAATCTCTTTTGAGAATAGCTCTCATATCTTAATACTTACGTTTTATATCATGTTGATTTCAGAACTTAGATCTTTGATTATCTCAGTATTTAAGGGGGAAATGTTTAAATAAGTAATTTATTATTCTGTTTCATTGTTTTATTGTCAAAACAAATTGTTAAGAATCTCCAAGCTTTTTTACTTCCTTGTTGTGACTCTATGGTTCAGGGTAATGGAAATCAAGCACTTTGCCCCACGCAGATATACTGAATAGTTATGATTTATATCTTCAGACCTTTTAAAGTACTTTTTATTGTTTTTTTAAAAATATAGTTATAATATATATCATTCTAAAAAGTTTAGGAAAAGTTTTATGAAGAAGGCAATAAAAATCACTTCTGACTAAACCATCAGAAATAATTCTTAGTATTTTGGGGGATGTTTATTTTTAAAACTTTCATATATATAATGGGATAACATTTTGAAAGAAAATATTTTTTATGCCTTTCTTATCACAAGATCTTTTCTTAGTTGTCTCCTGACATTCCTTTACCTGGGGCAAATCTATGGACTCTTTGAGAAGATAAGTAGAAAGTGAAAGAATGATAATAAACTTTTGCCATTCAAAATAACATTTTTCATAATAGCTTCAAAACAAGTCTTCATTAGGGAGAAGGATTTTTCTAAATTTATTTTAGCTCACATTTAACTTATCAAGGGGCAGACCACAGAGCTGTAGTTTTGTTTTTTGTTTTTTAAGTAGCTTAGAGAATATACACTGTCTTCCATTGGCATAAGAAACTGTGTTTGGGAAGAAGTTGGGAATGTGACCAAGAAATTAAGGAAGCACGAGAAGGACATGAGAGGAAAAGAAAGAGGGAAAAGAGATCGAGAGAGTCAAGATCCAGGTTAATTGTGCCCCATTTTCTTTCCTGTCTCCAAGCCAAGCCAAAGGGCTACGCTTCAAAACGGGATGGAGGCAGGGTGTGTTGATTTCAGGATATACAGGGAAGTTGAAGAAAGCACTGAGGACAGAATAGAATTGGACTTAAATGAGGTGGCCATTTAAGGAGACAGAGCTGTGTGCTTAGGCAGAGTGAAGGAGAGGGTGTCTAATGTACATGCAAGAATCCTATAGTTTCTATATGATGGCTTGCCAGGTTGCCAAGAGGGGCTAGCCAATGTAATAAGGATGCATTGTACTCATAATGGAGGCTATAGATGGAGGCTAAAGATGGGGCAAGAGGTTGGTTGTAAAATATGGCAAAGTTCCAAAATGATTTTAGACAGTGAAAGTTATATGGAAGTCATGTTAACAGGAGGGCTACTGAAAATAGACTGAAGGGGTGAAACATCATGAGTTGTATCCTCTGCTAACACCAGCCTTGAATGCCACAAAGAGAGCCAGACAGACTAGGGGTGTTGCTGTGGAGCACAGAGTAGCCGGAGATCACCTTGCTGATCCAATGACTCACATCTTCTATCCTTCAAAGAAACGTGAGCTCCTTTGTCTCCATTCATCTAGACATCATTGTGGAGAGGAACTGGGGATTGCTAAGGAACAGAAATAAGAGAACCTAAATCACTATCCCAAAAGACTGACTCATTGCATTTTTCAGATGTTCTGTTTGACTAAGAATTAAGTCAGATTTAAGTAAATATACTTTTCCTTGCAAATCCCTAGGGGATAGGGATTTGATAGCGTTAAACAAAAATTATGGCAAGGCCATTGTTTTGGACTGAGCTCCTCCAGTAGGCCTCAACGCATCAGACCAAACCAAAATGGAATCACTCATGCTAAACGCTGCATAATCAAATCGAAACTTTAAGGAAGCAGATAAATCTCAAAAATGACCAGTTTTTTGTGGAAACAAATTCCAGTCTTTCTAAGTCAGAGTAATAAAGAAGTCCCCTCTGCTTTAACCCTTAACAAATAAGTAACCTGATGTTAACCAGTTTTTTTTTTCTATTCTATTTCGTTGTTTTTATCTTACAAAGCCCACTGTTCTAGTATTATCCGGTAGGAGCTCTTACTCTGTTTTATAGAAGGGAGGCTGCCCTGGTTCATGAATTGTGAATAAAAGCCAATTAGATCTATAAAATTTCTTATAATTTTGTCTCTTGAAAGGAGGAATACCACATTAGCTATTAAAGATTTATATTATTTCTGATCATCCAGATTTTAGTGTAAGTAAATTTTAAGGCCATTACATAGCAAAGGTTAAAATACATACATAAATATTCATACACCAGTGAAATATAATTGCTATATGTATATGTAAGAGACACATGTGTACACATACATATGCACAAAGAAATCCTATTCTTCTATTGAACATTATAGCATAGTTATTCTTTAAAAAATTACATTCAAAATTATGAATTTAAAAATATTATGTTTGTATTGTAAAATATAACTTATGAATAGTTATAAAACATATTTATGGAATAAATTCACACTTCAGAAGCCTACTGAGGATTGCTTCTTAGTCATAATCCTCTTCTTACTCCAAGAAGTGTTTACTAACATTAGTATTTACTAATTTTTAACTTTACAAAAATTGTTCTCATAATGATATATATACCTCACCAACTATATGTGTCCTCCAAACAATATGGTATAAGCCAGTTTTTTTATTTTTACACAATGAAACTATATTCTATATATTGCTTTGTATCCTACTTTTAAAACTCAACATTGTTTTAAATATTTAATTCATTGTATTATATGAAAGCTATAGATAGCTATTTTTATAGGTATATAGTACAATATTGTATGGCTGTATCACAGTTTTTTTATTCATTCTATTAGTAATGTGGGTTGTTTTTAGTATTTTGCTATTACAAACCACACGTCTCTAATCATTCTTGTACGTATATATCTTACGCTTAAGAGTATGAATTTCTCTGGGGACTATACTGCAGATGGAATTGCTATATTACAGAATACGTATATTTTCTACTTTATTAGTGATGCTGAACTATTTACCAAATGGATTAGACTAACAAAATCATGCTTAGTTGTCCCTGAAAAATATTTCTTTAAATAGATACTCTGTGGTTTATGTATCCATTTCTTTTTTTTCTTCTTCTTTATTGAAGTATACGTTGCATATCATGCCTTTACTCCATTTTAAGTGTACAATTAAATGATTATAAGTGAATTTACCAAGATGTACAGTTAATCACATAAATCAGTTTTTGAGGATTTCCTTCCCCCTATTGAGACCCCTAAGTCCCTTCCCCAACTACTATTCAAGCATGCCCCGCCCCGCCCCAGTGCCCACCACGTCGCTCAGACGTAGGTGTTCCCCCTGCCCCCTGAATCCCTAGTGAACACTCCCACCATTTTAGCCCCATAGTGTTAATCAGTCAGTACCAATTTGATGATGAGTACAAGTGGGGTCCATTCTTCCAGTCTTGTGTCGCCTCACTTTGAATAATGGGCTTAAGCTTAATCCAGGGTAATATAAGCAGTGTTAGCTCACTGTTGTTTCTTAAAATTGAGTAATATTCCATTGTAAACATATACCAAACGTTAATAATCCACTCATGAATTGACAGGCACTTGGGTTGTTTCCACGACCTCGCAATAGTGAATTGTGTTGCCATAAACATGTGGGTGCAGATGTCTTTATCATAGAATGTCTTATGCTCTTTTGGGTAGATGCCCAATAATGCTATTGCTGGATCGAATGGTAATTCTCTTTTTAGTTCTATGAGGAATCTCCAAATTCTTTTCCACAGAGGTTGTACTGATTTGCAGTCCCACCAGCAGTGTGAGAGTGTTCCTGTCTCTCCACATCCTCGCCAGCATTTGTTGTTTTGGGATTTTTTGATAGAGGCCAATCTCACTGGGGTTAGCTGGAAATTTAGGTTGTTTTTCTTTCTTGATGATTATATACAATGCTACTGCAATTAGTATCTTTGTGCACTTTCTACACTGTATCGGAATTTCTAGTTGTTTCCTTATAGTCAATTCTTAGATTTAAAATTATCTTGATCAAGAGTTTGATCATTTTTTGCTTCTTGATATAATTTTCATGCTTAAATATGCTCTTATTTGAGATCATCTGCATATATATATATTCTTTTGACATACTGTGAAGCATAGTGCTGTTATTAAAAGTCAATTGTATGCTAAACAGAGTGTTTCCTGCTTTCCTTGAATAGTAAAAATGCTTTTTCTACTCAAACTCTTTTCATTAGGACCTTAATCTGGAAACACTATTTTTTAAAAAGTTTACATGATTTCTGGGTTTATCATTTTGTTTTTCAAAAAAGAGGGGGTCACATATTACAACTTCTGAGAATCCTGTTCTGATGCACAAAAGAGAAAATGTTTCTGTTTTTGTGACTAGAGCTAAGCAAAACAACAGATGAAAGTACATTTATCGAAATCATCACAGCTTTTCTAGGTGAGTTTTTAGGGCTGCCAACATTGAAGTACACCTGGAAAAAAGTGAAAGATAATATAATTCTAAAAATGTTCTCTATTACATATCAAAGATGCAATCGTTTGCATTGATTTAAAATGGCATGGACTATTTTTAAATATATCTAAAAAATTTTTATAGCTACATATTTTCTATGAATTTTTTTGAAATTTTATTCCAAATTATATTTCCTTTCAGGTGAACAGTTATTTTAAAAGGGTTAATCATGCAGAAAACTAAGCTGCGAATCAGAATAACCATGCTGGGAATTAACCTCCAAGGGAAAGTTAAATCTACTGAGCCTGTACAAGACAGAACTACAATAATGCCAGTCAATTTTATTTGGATTGAATTGCACACAACTAGAGCTGAGTTAACCAAAGCCCTCAATTTCTTTTTTTCCCCTTTAGTAGTGGCCTGAGTGATTTGATTTCAAGTCACCTGGGGTTTTAAGAAACAAAATCCTCTCGTATTAAAACTGCATGGTGTTTATGACCACCACAGGGATGGTTTAAAAAACAATGAAAAAAAGTGGATGTATGAAAAATAAAGCTGGCTAATTACAGCAAATGGGCTTAATTTAAAAACCACAGGTGCCTCTTTAATAAGCTTTTGTTGAGCTCTTGCCCATAGCATGTTTATAGATCATGGGACAGAGCTGAAATTTTTGCTAGGGCCAGCTTTAGTGGGAAACATTTGGTTCAACTCTGTTTACAGTTCAGATCACATCTGATGTCATAGAAGATATAAAGCCTATGAAAGCTTGTTTCTGCCTGAGGAATATTGCATCTAATTAATTACTTATGAAATTTAAGTAAAATAATATCAATTAATGTCCTATCAAAGAGTCCATTTGCTATATATTTTGTTTTAAGTGCTAGTATAAGGGGATTCACTCTATAGTTATATAATTTTCCTTTTAGAGATCTGTGATATGAAGAATATTAAGATATATTTAGTGAAAATATTTTTTGCTAAAATAACTTTGGTTATAGTGGATTTCCATAGCTTATAAATTAAGATGTGTGTGAATTTATGTTATAGGGCCTAAAACCTTCAAGTATGTGTGTGTATTTTTTACACTTAGATTTCGTTAACAAGTTTTCTTTATTTAATTGGGTTATTTTAGTCATGTTCACCTCTTACAAGTAGAGCATATTCTATACAGAAGCCCCTGTAATCTCTAAGAAGGAGATTTTTTTTCCCCTACTCTTGACACACGTATTTTTCTGATATATTTCTCATGGATGTGATAGGCTTTTGAACCTCTTTACTCTAGGTGCTGAGAGTTTAGGTTAGTTCCTTAGGGTCCTTGTGTTTCTAAATCAAGCAGACATGTAATCTTCTTCTTGTCCTTGAGTAGTTAGAACTTCTAGGCTATAATCAGAGATTTAGAACAGAATTACTTAGAAACGATCAGGGAGGAAGCCAATGAACCCTGAAGATTACCATCTTGAAATTAACCCAAGGCAGTAAAGAGAACAAGAAATCATACATATTCAACATTTCTAATTGCTTTTTAACACAAACTTATGTATAAATAGATCACCTAATATTCACTACACAATACCTTTTTAAGGACTTTATTGAATCTCTGCATAGATTAGAATGAGCTATGAAATCTCATACGTAGTTACAGGCTCATATCTATTTACTTTTTATATTAACCAAGGAAAAGTCTATGCAAGCTATTTTGGGTTTGATTGTTTTATATTAATTTTATGATTCTGTTTAGAAAGAAAATGTTATGTCACAGAATGAGGCCCTCATGTCCTTCATCTGTAAAATCAAGTTGATAAATGAGGCCCTCATATCCTTCATCTGTAAAATCAAGTTGATAAATCCTCCTTGTAGAATGTTATGGTTTTCAGCAGTCCCACATCTTTTTGTCACCAAGGATTGGTTTCATGGAAGACGATTTTTCCATGGATGGGGAGGCGGGAGGCAGAGTGCAAGCAGTAATGCGAGGGATGAGGAGCGGCTGTAAATGCAGATGAAGCTTAGCTGGCTTGCCTGCCACTCACCTCCTACTGTGTGACCCAGTTCCTAACAGGCCATGGACTGGTACTGATTCACAGCTCAGGGGACCACAGGTTTAGATGATCATGTTCCCTCCAAAATTCATGTTGAAACTTAATCCCCATTATAATGATATTAAGAAGAGGGGCCTTTTGGGGAAAAGATTAAGTCACAAGAGTTCCACCATCATCAATAGATTAGTGCCTTATAAAAAGGCTAAACGAAATTAGCCTAGGTCTTTTTTGCCCTTTTGTTACGTAAGGACACAGTGTTCACCGTTTCTGTCATGTGAAAATGCAGCAACAAGGCCCTCACCAGACACCAAATGTCAGCACCTTGAACTTGGACTTTCTAGCTTTCAGAATTGTGAGAAATAAATTTCTGTTTTTTATAAATTACCCAATCAGAGTTATTTTGTTATAGCAGCACAAACATACTAAGACATGCAGTTCCTAGTGGAATTGCAGGGACTCAGTAAATGGTGCAAATAGGTTGTTGCATTTGCATCAATATTTCAATTAATGACATTTCTTCTGTGAAAATCTCACTCTGTTTTGCAAGAATATTTTCTTTATCAACAATTACTAATTATACGAACTCTGGGACTCATTCTCATGTGTAGGTGAAGGATGCACACATATCAATAGCAACTAGTATGACCCAGATTTTACTGATTTTTTAAGGGAAATTCTATATAACTTTATTGCAGTTAAAATAATCCAACACTTTGGGAGGACAAGATGGGAGGATCCCTTGAGCCCAGGAGTTTGAGATCAGACTGGGCAAAATAGTGAGAACCTGTCCCTACAAAAAATTTTAAAATCAGTGAGCCAGGCATGGTGGCACATGCCTGTAGTCCCAGCTACTCACGAGGCTGAGAAGGAAAGATTGCCTGAGTCCGGGAGTTCAAGGTTGCAGTAAGCTGTGATTGTGCAACTGTGCTCCAACCTGGGCAACAGATCAAGACTGGGTGTTTATATATATATTAGGTCATTAAATATGAAATGTTTGATTTCAAATCAAAAGTGTAGCTTATTATATCGTAAATAAGAAGCAGTACGATTAATCAATGTTATGTGCGTAAACTATCGACACAGTTTTGCCATCTTAATGATATCTGTTTATACCAGCAGTGAAGAAGCCTGGAGAATGAGTGGCAATGAAATTGTGAAGGGTGTTTTCCACAGCTTTTTGAGAATTGAATATTTATTTTCCCTTGCAAGAAGTTGTCCAAAGTCTGGAAGAAGTGGTAGTCAGTTGGTGCAAGGTCTTATGAGTATGGTGGATGGCAGAGAGTTTCCAAGTCGAGCTTCTATAGTTTGAGCAGTGTTGTTTGTGGTCCAGTTGTCCTGCAAGAGGATTGGCCTGTCTCTATTGACCAGTCTCAGCTGCTTAATCTCAAGCATCCCCATCATTTCCTCCAGTTAGTTGCAGTAGACATCTGCTGTAATCAATTGACCAGGTTTCATAAAGCTGAAGTGGATAATATTAATACAAGTGCTGGACCTCCAAACAGACACCACTAGCTTTTTTTGATGAATATTTAGTTTTGGACTGTGTTTTGGCACTTCATCTTTATCCAACCATTGTGCTGAATTCTTGCAATTGTCCAAAAGAGTCCATTTGTCATCACACGTAACAATCTGGTGTTGAAATGGTTCACCTTTATGTCACGACAGCAAAGAAAGGCAAGTTTTGAGATGATTTCTCTTCTAACACTCGTTTAATTCATGTGGCATCCATCTATCCAGCTTCTTTACCTTGCTCATTTGTTGCAGATAGCCCGATATTGTTGGAATAGTAACGTCAAACCTTTCTGCTAATTCCTGTGTAGGTTGAGATGGATTTGCTTCCACTACAGCTTTCAGCTCATAATTATCCACCTTTGTCTCAGGTCACCCACCATGGCTCATTTTCAAGACTAAAATCACCAGACTGGAACTTCTCAAACCATTGATGTACTGTGTATTCATTAGCCCTATCCTTCCGAAACACTTCATTGCTATTTTGAGCTGTCTGCAGTGCACTGGTTCCACGACGGAACTCATATTAGAAAATAATATGAATTTTTGACTTATCCATGGTTTCACAAAATGTCCTCTAAAAAAACTTTGAAAGATAATCACAAGCCAAAGTGTGCATTTGAAAGACTGAGGATGTACCTTCGCAATAAAAATAAAACAAGAAATTTCAAAGTGAAATGTCAGAGATACCAACCGTCAAACTTAGTACTTAGGGAAAGATTAGCTTTTCTTTTGAAGGTTAAGATAAATGGAAGTAAGGGACATACATGCACTGGATTCGTGAAATTAGGGATGACTGGCACAAAGCTGGAGGTTGGGCTTTATGTAAGATAAGATTCATATTCTTACATAAATTGCACCTGGGTTCTCATTGTAATTCAGTAGATCAATACAGAGCCTAATGTGAAAGTATTTTTGCGTTATAGAAGCAAAATAGGCAGATCTTCATTAGATTTAGTATTTTTTTTTGCTTGCTTTTAACTAGTCTCATTTCATAGTAAAGACCTTTTCATACCAGGGATTTGTGAATGTACAAAAAAATTTATTATGTGAATATCACTTTAAAACCATAATTTATTTTGCATATCTAGTGAAGTCAAAAGCCATAAATACCTTGGTATTTTGGTCCCTTGTTAGTATAATAGGCCATTTTATATTTTCTAATTCCTCACACATTGAATTTAATAATAGTTATATGCAAATGAAGAGCACATTATCCCAAATGACCACAACTGAAATACAAACTTAATATCCTAATGTATAAAAGTGGACACTATAGTGTTAGAAAGGCCTGTCTCTGAATCCCATTTCCACTTCTTACTACATGTGAGACTTTGGATAACTTACTTATGATTTCTAAGCCTCAGTTTTCATATATGTTAAGTAGCCACTTCATGGAGTTTTAATTAATATTAAATGATATGATGCACTGTAAAACATTGTAAATGTTTAGGAAATGTCAGTGAAGAAGAATCTTGCCAATGATAAAACAGTGAATTGCTTTCCTTTTAATAGTAGAGAATGACCTTTCTCTTGGACTTAGAGTCGAAAGAATAATCACAAAGATAATTTTTTTGCTGTATATGTACAGAATATGTACATCTATATATGTAACACAGATTTATTAGCAATAGTTTCTAATAGACTCAAGATCTTGTTTTAACTAAGACAGTATCTTTGCCGTAAAAACGCTATTTCTATGTGTTATTTTATTTCCTAAAAGTGATAGATAATTAGAAAGAGCCCACAGAACTGGGCTTCTGGAAATGGATGCCATTTAAATCCATTTATATATTGTGCCCCTTTCTATGTTTTTGATTCAGTAGTGTAAATCTTCATACAACTTTTTGTAACTCTACATATTATAATTATACAGAATACATTTTTTAAAATAAATTAAGCCCTTGGGGAAATTTTATTACTGGAAACATCTTCTTCTGGAGAATATAGATTATATATTCTCATAATCACATAGAAAGATTCCAAGTTTAAATTACTCTTGATCTCTTAATAGACAATCCTCTCTAATAATAATAATAATAATAATGTTTTCCCTTTTGGCCAAGCTAATGTAATACTCTCAGATGCTGTGTATAAATTCAGGCTTTCATAATAGCTTCATGTATACTTATAACCCCACCAAACTCTGCCCTGTTCTGTAAGTGTCCAGATGTGAGAATTTTCAGTTCTCCATAGCTCTCTTCACAACAAAGAGGTAAACTTCACTTTTAGATGTAACCTTCTCTTTGGCAATATTTGTTATGTAGGCTATGGGAATAGATTTGCTTCTTTACAGGATGTTTGAGATCTGCCATTGAATAAAATAAACAATCATCATCTTCAGTAGAAGCTGTGCTTGTGTGTAGAACAAGATAGGAATTGGTCTTCTATGTGGTTTTTTCCTTCAAGGCTTTTTTGCTTTTTTTAAAATTCGACTCCTACTTCTGCTTTTTGACGTAACCTGTGAAAGTTTAATAAGTACTTTGTGAAATCCTTAAGGAATTCAAGCCTTTTTGTGTTCTGCTGTTGAAATATAGAACTGATTCTCACTTGATGTCAGAAGTGTTACCTCTATTAATATGTTGACAACTGTTCCAAAATACTTATTTTTAGAGAACATTTTTGAATTGGAGAAATAAGATCAGAATAGAAATATAAACAAAACAAGAAGAACATTAGCCATTTTTTCATTTTCTACTTTTTGCTTAGTGCCAATAGGACATTAGGCAGCAAATTTGTTTCTTTTAAGCAACTTTTATTCAAACTTTTTTTTTTAATTTGTAAAGTTTATTTCTTACAGTGGTTTTGGGTTTATAGATAAATTAAAGCAAGTCCAGAGAGTTCCCATATACTCTCTCCCAGGACTCACACCCTTTCTCTTCAACAATTTTCTGTTGTTAACATCTTGCATTCATCAGATATGTTTGTTACAATTGATGAACCAATATTGATATATTTAATATTAGAATTAACTAAAGTTAATAGTTTACATTAAGACTCACTTTTGTGTCTTACTATTCAATAGCTTTTGACAAATATATAATGTCATGCATCCACCAGTAAAGTACAATATAGAATAGTTTCACTGCCCTAAAAATGTCCTGTGCTCCTATTGATCCCTTCCTTTCTTCCCTCCCCAACCCTTGGCAACTACTGATCTTTTTACTGTATCTATAGTGTTGTCAGTTCTTATTGAAAAAGATGTTTGTCACATTGTTAGAATCATATAGTACGTAGCCTTTTCAAACTGGCTTTTCTCAGGAGCAATATGTATTTAAGTTTCCTCCATCCTTTTGTGGCTTAATAGCTCATTTACTTTTACCACAGACTAATATTCCATGTACCATAGTTTATCCATTCACCAATGAATGACACCTAATTGCTTTAATAAATGTGTATTTTCATGTTTAATAAACATGGTTTTGAATATACATGTGCTCCTAAGTCAGGAATATGCCTGTTCTCTCTCGTTCCTGTTGCTCCCCACCCATTCTCCACATCTGTATACAATGTCTCAATCTCTCTCTCTCTCTCTCTCTCTCTCTCTCTCTCTCTCTCTCTCTCTCTCACACACACACACACACACACACACACACACGCACACACACAGAGACACACACACACAGTTGAGAATCACCTTATTACCCTATAAAGTCTAAACTCATGAGTATTTCATTTGATACTCTCTTGTCTGGTCTTCACTTGCTTTTATAGCCTAACAGTTCACTGTGGACTTTTCTTTATTATTGCTTAACAACACTGTACTATTTGTTGTTTTTCTAATACATCATAAGCCTCCGTATATGTGTTCATGAGATTTCAACTGCATGATGCTATCAGCTTACATTAAGGTTAAATAGTTATATTAAATTCACTATTGTATAAATTCATTTCCCATTTCCCATGCATTGTCTATATATTGAGAATATGTAAAAAACATTTATGTTATAGTCATAACTGCTTCTGCTAAATATCCAGTTAGTCTTTATCTCACAAATATTGTATGTATTGTTACAGATTGTATTTCCTTTTTGACTTTGTCATTAAGAAGCTTAGACCTGTATTTGAAATCTAGTTCTATTTGTATTGCTCCACTAGGGAATGCATTACTGTGTACCCCCATAATATGCCGAAATAAAAAAAAGAAGTAAATATATAAATTACCTAGTCTGCCGTTACTCAAGTTGGGTCTACCTTCCTTATACATATCTTTATTTTTTTCTTTTTCTTTTAATTTCAAAATATTAAGGACTTACAAGTGTCTTTGTTACATGGATAACTGATACAAATCACTCAAAGCTTTGTTGAGTGACTAAAGAGGCTTGTGTGTATGTGTATCTCTGCATGCATGTGAGTGTCCCTCAATCTAACAAATATATCTGCATTATCAACTGTGTGCTAGCCTACTTTAGGGTGTAGAAAGAAAACTGAGAGATATAATCATGGAAGAGTTTGTGATTTAATGACGAGCCCTACTATATTTTACTAGCTAGGCGAATTACTTAAATTCGTTGTGCTTCAATGTTCTTATCTATAAAATAGAATATGTAATAAATATATCTCCTTCACAGAGAATTGTGAATTAAAATTTATAAAGAACTTAGTGTTTAGCACATAGAAGTATTATATAAAATGTGTTAAAGATGATATTAATGACAAATCTTAAAGATGTTGCAATGGCTAATTCTATGTAATTGGCTGAGCCATGGTGCTCAGATATTTGCTCAACAATTATTCTGGATGTTTCTGCTGTGAAATGTAAGATTTCCATTTAAATCAGTGGACTCTGAGTAAAGCAGATTGCCCTCCATGATGTGGATGGACTTAATCCACTCAGTTGAAGGCCTAAATAGAACAAAAGTTGAACTCCACTGAGTAAGAGCAAGAAGGGATTATGCTGGCAGACTGCATTTGGACTGTGACTGCAACACATTCAGTTCTTTCCTGGGTCTCCAGCCTGCTGGTCCACCTTGCAGATTTTAGACTTGAGACTTGCCAGCTTCCAAAATCATGTAAGCCAGTTCCTGAAAGCAGATATCTCTCTCTCTCGTGTGTGTGTGTGTGTGTGTGTGTGTGTGCGTGTGTGCATTCTATTAGTCTATTAATTCTGTGTCTTTGGAGAATGCTAATACTTCTACACTTTTTTTCATTTCTTTCCCAGTAAAAATAATGTAGCTTATGATATAAGATTTAACATTATGAAATATAGTACAACATCTTGATTTTTATTAATTTGGACTGTGACTCCAAGCTATTGGAGTGGAGTTTATCTCATATATTTTCTATTGATAACAACTGTGTCAGACCAACTCTTAAAGGTACCCCCTGACACACAGTACTTATGCTTTTGTGCAGTATCTTCCCCTTGAATATGGGCAGGACTTACGACTTGCTTCTTACCAGTTGAATGCAGGAACGGTGATAAGCTGTGTTTATTTGTATGTGATTATGTCACAGAAGACTGTAGTGCCTGTATGCTGGACTCTCTCTCTCTCTCTTGCTGGCTGTGAGGAAGCCAATGGCCATGTTGGGGAATCCCATGTGGTAAAGAATGGCTGGTGTCCTCCAGGAAGCAAATGCTGCCCCAGGCAAGAGCCAGCAAAAAATCGAACCTTTTGGTCCTGTAACCACAAGGAACTGAATGCCATTAACAACCACATGAGTGGAGAAGCAGATTTTTACCCGGTTGAGCCTGGAGATGAGGATCCATTTCCGGCTGACAATTGGCAGCACAGCAGAGGACGCAGATAAATAAAGCATGCCCAGACTCCAGACCCACAGAAACTGAGAAAATAAATGTATGTTGTTCCAAGCTGCTAAGTGTGTGATAATATTTTTATACAGCAAGAAATAACTAATAAAATAACATTTTTATTATAACATCTGTAAGAAAGATTATGCAACTTTGGAATCATGATGTATTTACTTCATTTTATATAATTGTAGTCGTCTACATTTCTCCCAGTCTTTAACTTGTATTTCTCAGAGCCTTAAATCCTGGATTTCTTCCCTGGCCTCTTTCTCTGATGTATCCCTTTTGCAATCCCTCAAAAATAAGAGAAGGAAGAGCAGGCGAAGGAGAAGGAACAGGAGCGTTAGGTGCTTCGCTTCCTGTATAAATCTCTGTTATACCAAGTGTTACTTTG
The DNA here is from genome assembly GCA_963574885.1 of Lepilemur ruficaudatus. Classification (NCBI taxonomy): domain Eukaryota; kingdom Metazoa; phylum Chordata; class Mammalia; order Primates; family Lepilemuridae; genus Lepilemur; species Lepilemur ruficaudatus. Next base: position 63,288 of record CAUYRT010077211.1, read on the forward strand.
TGTTGTGTTTATCAGTTTACCAATTTTCCCAAATAGGGTTGCAATATACAGAGTTCAGAAAAGATATTTTAGTGACATGTGCATCCTGAATTGCCCAGAACAAAGTAGGTGTTTGTTCAATGCATGTAAATTAAATGACAATATTTAATTCACTTGAAAATGCCATAAGATTATTTGCTTACATTTAATACAGTGAACTAAAAAAATTCTAACAGAGAAATGGAATTTTACCAAAAAGATTTTGGGCATTTTCTCTCCTTTTTATTGCCATAGTAACAATGTACTTTTCAGGATGTCCTTATAATATTCACCAATTTTCCACTTTGCTGTCTTTAAAAATAGGAAGAAAGCACACTGTTCATCTGGAAAGAAAAGAAAATAAATAAGAGCAGTATTAAATATAATTTAAAGTAACACATGCAATCATTTTTACTGGGTGTTACCAGGTCCCCAAACAGTAAAAGATCTATAGTATGGTAAGTGTTGGTCTCAAAACACATGGGAAAAAAAATGAAATCTTACATGTATCAGCCACTCACCATGATGATTTTGTGAGTTTGTGACTCTGTTTCTATGGGAAACCATGGTAACTTATGTACTGGACTTTTCCACTGACAGTGTCACAATCCTCGGCTTATCTTTAAATCTTAATAATTTAAGATTAATAATTTAAGACCCTTTAAATAATATCCCACCTCATTCACTGTGCCAGACCACTACAGCTGTTTTTCTCTCAGAATGGTGCTTTCACAAAAATTACATTGATTACTTTTGACATATTTGTTGCATCTAATTTGCTATAAGCCTGATTTGAAAGACGACATTTCATTTTAATAACATACATAAGATCAGGAAGAAGAAAACTTGGTATATGTACTAGAATGATTTGGCATATTATTTCACAAAGAGAAAAAAATTGAAATTTTCACATGTGTAGCGAAGGAAGGGGATGAATGATTAAGTGTGTTTAAGTATATATACATGTGTATACATGTATGTGTTTTTATGTATACATATATAATTTGAACTAAACATGTACAAATATACACACAAAATAAGCATATAAATTAATAGTATGAGACTAATGAATTGAACATAATTCATATAATAATTATCCACCTTGCCCATAGAGCAAATATATTTTTTCTATTTTGTTAAAGGCAAAAAGAAAAAAAAATGAGTAGTTATTATATGTTTATCTTGTTTGTATTATAAGGAAGAGTATCTCCTTTCAATAACTATGTCCCAGATTCATTACTTAAGGTCAGGGAGAGAGGTATCAGTATAGCTAGAAAGCTCAAAGCTTACAAGGCTAGGTACAGTGCATATGACCTTGTGCAGGTTTCATAATTGCTTCATTATATAAAGTTTAAATGATGATGCTTACTACCTTGTAACATGAGTTATTATAGGGAATAATTGTAAAAATGTATATATAGTGATCAAAGGATGATATTCCTTCTGAATTTGAGATTAAGGAGCAAAGATATTATGAGTTATTTGAGAGTAAATTATAATTTCTAATAGCCCTATGGTTTTAGTCGAGTGCCAATTTCAATATAGATGGAAAAAGAAGTTGCCTACATGATGTGATTTTAAAGCTGCTAACAATGCTTATCCATGCTTTATAAAATTAGCAATGATAATGTGTGAAATGTTCATCATATTTAATCTCTTGGTTTCAAGACCTTGTAGACTCTAATAAATTGATAACTCCTTATATTTATGTCATGTCTTAAAATTTACAAGACTTTTTTGCATTTATTATTTACTTTAACGTTTACATAACACTGAAGATAACTATTTCAAGGTTGTAAGCTTGGTACATGTCAGACCTGAAATATGAACCCAATGCTTTTAACCCCAATGGGCATAGTGGCCTTTTCACAATACTATGGCTGACCAAAAATGATATTTAGAAAGGTTTTCTTTCATGAAGAATATAAGGAAAATTAAATTAGCTCCTGTTATCAAAGATATATCCCAAGGTAAATGGGTACAGGGGAGATTATGATAGGGAATTGCATCAAGAAAATTTCATATTATGAGGATAAGGCCTAGACTAGAGGGAGGTGTGAATACAGAGTGTTGATTATTGAATACTATGTTATCCCTGGATTTCCCCAGAGCTGGGGGAGACAAAAGGAGAAAAAGTAGCAGAAAAAGTGTCACTAAGGAACATTAAAAGATACTTTGTGATCCGGTCTTATTCCAAACTCAAGTTTCTCTATCCTCTGATATGCATTTTATAAATCACTTATCAATTCAATCATTCATTCAACCAACAGTTGTATCAGACACTGTGTATCAGATAGTTGGATGCATTAGCAATCAAGAAAGATGAAAAGTCCTGCTCCCCACGAAAATAAAATTGTATTGGGAAATATTAAAATGCTTATGGATCTCCTGTAAACCATGTTCTTTTTTCACCCATGACCCCTCTAACTGCAATGCTCTTCCCTTTCTCTTTATCTAGGTAATGCATACTAATCTTTAATATACTGCTTAATTCTCAGATTTTTCAGGAAGTCTATCTGAATCTTGCAGTCTGGATGATGACCTCATATCTTATGTGCTGTCTGTGCTCTAATATTACACTTAACATACTTCTTCTTTACCTTTGTGAGTTCTTCTACTTAAAGGCAGGAACTGGGTCTTCTTTGTATGTGTTTCCATGCAAAATCCAATGCCTTACACACCTGCATAATATAGATTTGTTGAATGAAAGAATAAACTTCCTTTGAAAATATATCCAACAGCCATCCTTGCTTTATTTAATATATTTACTTATTTTGCTGATTGAATTTTGGTAAATGTTTAGCTAAATTATCTGGTCTGCTGGTCTTCATTGATCAAATGCCTAAATGTCTGCCAAATTTCTGCATCAACTTGAACTATGTAGACATGTTTTTACCTGTCTTTAAAGACCCTTGAAATAGACAAAGGCATATATAAAACAAGAAAAATCTGAGAAAGCATGATAGTCACAATTAACCAGCACTAAATAACTTTTGTATCTATACTTTTAAATTCCGTGTATAGTATTATGATAAGACAATTGTGAATTAAATATATTTGCATATATATACACATATACGTACAAATGTGTGTATATATATGTACACATACAGATATACACAAAGAGATAATGATTGACATTTTTACTATCATTTTCAAAAATTTTGAATAGCACATTAACCCAAAGATAATAAAGAACAAATTACAAACCCATTAGGGAGAAAAATGACCTATGGAACTGGAGTAGATCTGATATATCCGGCAAAATTGGGGACAGTGACTTGAATAATGATCCGGAAGACTGACAGAGTGATTGATAGACTTCTGTAAACCCACGGGTCTCGCAGAGGATTTCTTCGTTCTCCGTCTGGAGTCACAACAATTGGCATGGTTCCTTTAATCTGTAGCTGCAGTGTATTAGAATATATGATGAATTAATATGGACTTTTCTTCCTTTTCTGTCAGTTTCATACAAATAGGAAAAATAGAGTTAGACGTATGCATTAAACTGGCCCAATTGCATTTAATAACTATTCCTTTAACTGTGATTTGTTTACTTATTATCTATTATTTCTTCTCATCAGCTTAGTGAGTTTTATTATGCTAATGAGAATCCATCTAAATAACTTGCTCACAGCATCTATTAGCCTATTCTTCACCATTCTTTTTGTAATTCTTGCTTTAAGATCAAATAATCCTTTCCTCTTACTAACCACCTTAGTGCTTCAGAAATCATAATGTGTGGTGGGAGGTGAGCATACCTGGACTTACTTTGCAGCTCTGTGATTTAACAGTTGAGTGATGTTGGCCAAGTTACTTACCCTCTCTGTTTTCTCTCTTTTTCTAACAGTATTGACATGAAGATTGAATGATACTGCATGCAAAGCAGCAGAAACTCTGGTAAGCACCCTTAAGTGTCAGTTCCTTCCCAGGAGAGCTCTTTATGTGACTCTGTTCTCACATTACTTATTTATTTTTATTATAACAACAAGCAGAGAGGAAAAGCAAGTGTATATTTGAATCCTAATTTTACACATGAAGAAACAGTTACTCGTTCAAGTTCACTTATGTAGAAATGCCTAGAGACAATAATCTTTACATTATAACCTAGGCAATCATAGAATTTTAGATTAATACAGGGAATAGGTAGAAAGGAAACAAATATTGGTGCCATGCCACGTTCTATGCCAAGCATTTAATTTCCATTATTTCATATAATCCCCACCCCAATCCTGAAAGGTTGCTACTTATTTTTTTAAGAGTTAATTTAAGTTCATGAAGGTTAAATAACTTGGCATTGCTCAACTAGCAAATAAGTGGTGAATTTTACATTAAAATTCAGCAAACAATAACTTTAAAATCTGTATTCTTTCTATTTTATCATGCTGTCTTCTATGCTTAGAGGAATCCTTCTTAGGGATAATTTATGCCTGTTTTTTTCCTTTTAGATTAAGTTTGGTCTGAGGAAATTAAGTAACTATTCAAGGCAAAGTCAAAACTTGTCCTTTCCAACTTTTAGTGTCATATGTCTTCATTAGTTTTTTTTTTTTTAACGTTGGACGTGTTTGTTTCTTTTTATAACCACATTTACATATTTCATCAATTTTTCTTTCTCTCTAAAAAAAAATCTCTGTTTTTGAGTCTACTTGTCTTTAGATCTAACTTTATATCAAGAAGAGATCATCATCTGGTTCTACCCTTCAACTGACCTTCAGTGTGATATTTGGAAATACACAACTCTGTCTTTGTCTCCTTCTTTACTGACTTATATTGTGAAGAATGCTAGTGCATGATTTTAAAGTATTCTGCCATGTAGTAAGTGACAAAAGTGATCACAGCTGCATACATTTAATAACCAGCCTTAGCAGAACCACTTGAAGTTGCTTCAAGTATATCATACAAAGAAATATGATGATTATTTTAAAAACATATAATTAATCCTTTTATCAGAAAGTCTATTAATACATTTGTCAGGGTGTGTATTTTTTCAGTTGCCTCCCCCAAAAAGCACCCCTTTTGAGTTTTTTTATGCTTTTTTCTTCAATTTCCAAAAAAGAAAAAAAATCCACCTTTTTCAGATCATCTGCTCTTTGGACTGACTGCCTTAGGAATCCTCTAGTTCTTCAAAATAATAGCCAGGAAGTTTTCAGTATGCTCTCAGATATCTGAATTTTGGTTGTCATAATGGCTGAGTTTTACCACAGATGACATCATTTAACATCATAATAGAATTGAGAATTCTTAGTTCTGTCAATATAAAAGACATGTTAGAAAGTTCATAATTTAAAACAGGCCCAAAGTGGATAAAACCAAACAAACCAAACACACAAAAAGTTTATAACTGATTTTAGGATGTCTTGAAAAAGGAATTTTTTTTTGGTGGGGGGCAATATCTCTATCTTTGTGATGCCTTGTGGAAATATACTTGGCCATGAGCAGAATGTAAGTTTTGCGTAGGAATGGTTTGCTGTTGAGGGTGGAAGTTATCAGCATACGCAACTTTTCATAGGCAACAACTCAAGGCTCACCTCACTTTTCCTGCTATAAGGGCAATTCTTGCAGCATTCTTATTCGTTTCTGTCATTTAGTTTCAGGATATATAATTCATGCTCCCATAAACACCACTAGATAAAGTTAGGGATTTTAATCAACATGACATTGAAAATGAATAAAATATATAAACCAAGACCCTAAGGACTCAGTAAATGCTGTCCTTCTTTTCCTCTGCCTTCCTTACATTTTAGTGCAGTGAATTTTTCCCATAGCATGTATATCAACGCCCCACTACACAGTGGCCCTCTCTGCCTTCACTGTGTAGTGGGACTCAGTGTTGTTCTGTTGAATGGAGTCTTGTTCATGGTACATGTACAGTACATGCTGACTAAATCAGTGTATAGTTATATCACTTTATACATATATGTGTATTTATGTAAAAATCTATATATGATTACATGTCAGTGCTACTGAAAATACTTATATATACTCCCTTCAAAATATATTAAGGTTATTATTCTAAGAAATTATTATTTTACTTTAATATTTAATTAAATATTAATATTAAACATTATACTTCAATATTGAATATTTTATTAAATATACTTAAATATTTAACATTTAATTAAATATTAATAGTAAATAAAATAAATTAGTTTTAGAATTATTAGTTATTGATTAATCTGGGTAATCACTTCATTTTCAAATATCTTCTTTCACTCATTTATTTGAACAAAGGCCTATTTATGTCAAAGCTTTTTATTTATGCAGCTTCTTTCATGCTTCAAATTCATTTCACAAACATTTTCCCATTTGGCTTTTGCCATCCTTAGAAAGGAAATGTAGATATTAATATTCCTATTTTTTAAAAAAGAAAGAGATTGAAATTAATATGAACAAATGTGTTTATTGGTTCTAAGGTAGGGAGTAGTGTGATTTTTGTGACAAAATCAATTTGCCAAATATTTATGTTTAGAAAATTCATCCATGGATCTGTATGTATAAACACATATGTTTATTCACTGGCCCATTGAGTGTATATCAGAGACGTGAATTTTGGATCTTTCCAAAGAGTCTGTTCTAAATGGATGTGCAATATCATTGTTGTATTCAGCAATAATTTTTTTTTCTCTGTAGCGTCAGTCTCCTTCCTTCAGTTTCTTTGTGCTCTTAAGATAACACAGCATCCCTTTTGAGTAAGGATGCAGTCATTGCATATTCTGTGGATAAGATGTCAGCTGTGGACAAATGAAAGCTGCTGCTGTGTTTTATCTGGCTTCTTAGAGATAAGCACTCTAAGGTCAGATAAGTTTTTATGGTCCTGTGCTCTTTATTAATTGCTTTAAATTATGATAAGAGGTCAAATCACAGGGGTTCTTGTAATTTATTTCCTAATTATTATATATGTGTGTATGTCTGTGTGTGTGTGTATGTGTCTCAAAGGAAAAGGAAAAAAATATAATGTATAATGAATTTAGAGACAAGAAATGTGAGAGAAAACATAATGCTTTGACAACCAGAGAAGTATTAAAAGTATGATTTGTGGCCATGTTGGAGGCAACTGTTAGTTTGAAGAGGAAACATTCATGAACTATTTTGTTCACAGCCTTAAACAAATCTAAAATGTAAGATTAATTTGTATTTGCATAAAAATCCCATTACTCATATAATTAACGATTATATGTCCTCTAAAGTTCTGCAAGTCCGTTTAGGGAGCCCATTGGTTGGTTTGTTTGCAAATATTTGGCTAATGGGGTACAGTTTGTCTCACCTAATATATTTTCATGCCATTTTCATGCTACTGTTAACATTATTAAATTTATAATTTTGTTTTTATGCATGTGTTACATTATATCCCCCGTTCTCAAAAATGAACTCATAATTAAAATGGGGTTCATTGAAGCATAAAAAGTGATGCAAAGAGTAACATAAATAGTACAACCCAAAATAACATCATAAACAAAGAGTGAACTGGTCTCCAGTAGGTGAATATGGAATGCAAATCTGTGTGTGCATGGATAAATAAATCTGCAGGTGCCATAATTTCACGTAAGTGGCAGGAAAAGAAAAGTGCAAACACGACATGCATTTATGAATACCTAAAAAATTGAATTATATTTGACTGAGATTCATTTACGACTATTGTCTGGTTCACTTTCAGTTATGCCGCTGTTAAACAGGAGCATAAATGTGTGGCAGGATTATTTCTTGAAAGATTAATTCATGTGTTCCCTCTGCTATCTTGTGAAGTCTTTGGTTTGTAATCTGAGCATTTTTCCCCTCCCTCAGACCGCATGAGTAAGGGGAATTACCCACTTCAGAATCATGAATAGAAAATCTTGGATCATATAGGAAAGAAAGAAAAGAGAAAAAAAAATGGAAGGGAAGAAATGGTGAAGGAGATGAGAGAAAGGAAGAGAAGACAGAGAAGGGAGAGAGAATGAAAGAAGGCAGAAAAAGAAGGGCTCAAAAACTCCTGATCTTGTGTGAGATGCAAGCAGAAAATACCTTCACTTTTAGGAACCAGAAACCTTCATGAATCCTGGATATTTGCTGAGCTATTATTGCTTTTGTTTCTCATTGTGAAGTCCACCAACAGATAGACTACAGCCCTTTGATTTGAATATCAAGTTGAAATAACATTGTTTTGTACCCCAGATACTAATTAATTGTTGGCATTGCTACTGATAAGGAACTGAAGATGAATTTTGAAAAATCAACATATTTCATTGTGGATAAAAGTCAAAAATGAACATTCAAAGGCTGGCTAAAATCGCTTTAAATTTCATCTACCATTCAGTTCAACAAAGACTGGCTTCTCCATCCATGTTATTAAAACAAAACATAAACCCATTTAGACATACATTATTCCAAGCAAGTACCACTGTCATCAATCTCATCTAGATTAACTAACAGGCAAGAAGCAAACTCATTTGTCACGTTAAATATTTTAAGTGTTGATATGAATGGTCTTCACTGATGTATTTGCTAAGGGATTTAACATGTAAAATCATCATTTCACTCATAAATTTTTATTAATACATTGTTTTACATGACAGAAAGGTAAGGTGTAATATTGATTCTCTACATTACTGCTTTTCAATAGTCAATGAACGATGTGTAGATTTCATAATTCTTTTTCTGTGTCTGTGGAATTTGATCTTTTCTTTCATGTGAGTATTTTAATCTTATATGGTGTATTAACTTACTGTTATATTTTATAAAACACTCTAACATACCATTTGAAAATATTAAAAGTGATCCTTCATTAAGTATATTTTGAGAAGCACTGCTGTAGAGCATTCACTGATATTCTCTTCTAATTCTAGGGTCTGGACTCTTCATTTTAACCCCTACTTCCTATCAGCTTCTATGAATTCAAAGCCAATATGTAATATTGTAACCGAGGCCGCTTTAGCCTCCCTTCGGTGAACTAAAAATCATTTCCAATTTAAACTCTCCTCTGACAACTTTCACATGCTCTTACATCTAGATATGACATGGTTTTACCTGCTTCCTTCCTCTCAGAGACTAGCATACAAAGGTAGATACATATCTGCAAGTGTGACAAGAGTCATCTTGCAACACAGGTTTAATAAAATATACATAAAAATGTGTGTTATGTGCATTTGCATTTTTTGTGCTTTGAAAATATTTTTAAGCCTTCAAAATATAGAAATACAGTTCTCAGAAAAATCTATCCTCTATTATATATTTTTTCAACGTACTCATAAAGAATACAGTGAATCCATCAGCCTGCTGATATTTTAAAAAAAAATACAGTCAAGAAGGATAAGTCAATATTGAAGTTGTCATAAATAAATAATTTTGATTATGCAAAGATTTACAAAATGTTTGTGATTATGAAAATACTTACAAGATATGTATTAGAGTATGTAACAGGGGACTAGGCTGGGCTGAATAATGGCCCCCCCCAAAGATGTCCATACACAGAGGAAAAGTTGAAAAGAATTGGTGAATGATTGGAATGATAGGTGATCAAACACGCTTGAGCATCATGATGTCTATGGAACCCTGGCATGCATACATGGTGGCCATAAACTGAGAGAGAGGGTATTGGGTGAATGGTCAATCAGGAGTGAGAAAATCTTGGGTTTAAGTATAGAAATACTGTGTTTTGGTATCATAGATACATTCAGCAGAAGATAATCGTTTTCACAGTTTAGGAGTACAGTTATGAGGACTGGACTGAGGATGATATATTTGTGATTCATAGACATTAACACATCATAATTCAAGCCAATGGAGTGGAGGATATCACTCAGGGAAAGAATGTAGATTGAGAAAAGAAAAGGCTGAGCAGTTTCAACACTTAATGGAGTAAGAGAAGGCAGAACAAAGGTGACAAAAGTATCCTCTTATGGAGAGAGAAAAAGAAGCTTGGAGGCTAAAGTGTCATGGCAACCAAGAGATAAGAGTACTACTTTTAAGATAAGATTTTCATCTGTGATGAAAGTTGCTAAGACTTTAATAAGTGAAATGTTTTATGAGGTCACCTAGTACTTCTCATTTTTATTTTTTCCCAGTTTTTTAGAAATTTTGTCTTATGTTTACCGTTGTTGGAATCTTAATTTTCTTTTAATTTTTATTCCATTCATTTTTCTTTCACCATATTACATGTCTTTTTGTTGTTCTTTTGGTCTTAATCTTAAGCCAAAACAGACACTCATTTAATTACTTCTTTAAAAATTCACTTCTCCATTTCAGTTTTTCTTTTAATGTAAAAATTATGAATTTTTAATGATATTTAAGATATAGGATCACAAAGAAGTTAGCAATAGAGCTGTTTTCCAACATACAGGAGACTTTGGTGGTTTTCTTCCCATTGTCTAACAGTAAAGCAAACCACACCTCCTATTTTCTCCAGTAGGAAAAGAGCTCTCCATCCTTTTAATGATGGCTCTTGAAAACAAAACAAAATAACAACAACAAAACAACCAACTTTAACCAGTAGCTTAAAAATAATGGGTTAATTCTCTACTAAGCTAAATTCTTTTTGGCAGATTAAATATTTGATATACTGAAATGATTTTTTTCTAGATATTCACACTATGTAGAGGTTAAAATAGAGATTTGTTTATTTTTTAACAATTCATTGTTTATGGTGTGTTAAAGAACTGGATTTAAAGCAAAATGCCATAGCACATCTCAAATCAGCAAGGAATAGCAAACAGGACTAGTGATAATTCTGACACTTAAAATAGTCAGAGGGCATGGTAAAAATGACCACTCAGGGCTATTGCATAAATAATATTCCTTTCTTGTCCTTTAAACTTGTATGCTATGATATTTTTTAAAAAATGAATAGGCTTACAGCACAGAAGTGATTTTACTTTCTTCTTGCTTTTACCTCTTACTATTGTGCAGTGAGCATTTTTACCATTTAAAATGTTTTTTAAATGAATAATAGTTCATCATATAATCTGTAGTTTAAATATGTTCTTATTGTAGGATTGTTACATTGCTTTGAAATCTTGCATATAATTCATTTTTTAGATTATAACCACAGTATATATATAAAAAAATGAAATTAGGTAAATGTATATAACCATTTTTAATGCTTTTGTTACTTATTGCCAAAGTGCATTACCACATCATGTAATGAGTTTTAGCTTCTACCCCTCAGACCCTCACATCAGGGGCAGCCAATCTTTGCCTCAGACCTGGGCGGGGAGGGAATTCATTCCATTTTTACTGCAGCAGTCAACTTCTGTCAACATAAAATTAGATCCAAAAAGGACTGGATTTTTTCTCTGTCCTTTAGAAGGAGCTTGCTTTTTTTTTGTTTTGTTTTGTTTCAGAAAGAGATCTGCAAGGTTTCCACCCTACCGCCAGCAGCGGGTGATGACCATCTTGCCTTCATGTACATCCTAAGCTATTGGAAGTGCCTCTTTTGGTATGACTACACCACTCTCAAACCTTGGCATGCCCCACTAGCCTGGGCCACAAAGGGAGCTCGTTCAGTTCTCTTGCCCTGCCCTGGTCTTTCTCTTGATCACCTGGAAAAAGCCCATGGAAAAAGGCTGCGTAGAGAGAGGACAAACTCTTTGTTTACGGAGCTCCCATATGTTCTACACAGTCACTCTAGTCCACGGAGGGGTTTTGTCAGCCTTTGGAATTAGGTTGACCTTGTTATGTTGTAACCTCTGCTCCCTGAAGAGCTCAATAAGTAGTGTAGAGTATCCAGATTTTTCTCATTTTTGGTTTGGAGTCACATTCTGTTTTAGAAGTATACATCTTGAGTGTTGGCAGACGTCTCTCTAATTATATCTTGAATTATTCTTCCATTCAATATGTCTGGCTCTTTCCTCATAAACACATTTTTTATATCAGATTTCCATTCTCTGACTTTCATAGTTCTCGTATTTTCTAGATTTTTTCCTGGTTTATGTTTTGTGTGTTTTCTATTCCAAATCTTTGATGATGATACCCTGTCAATAATTTTCTTACGGCCTCCATGGGTATTTTAAGATTTAGTTTTCATATCCTTCCTCAAGGCAAACAACTATCATTTTAGTCCAGACTATTGTCTTTGAATCTCACATGTGGGCTTTCCCCTGTATATTATTCTTCCTGTTTCTCGCTTCCATTTCATAGCAGTCAGCTCTCCTTAAAATCTACTGAGGACAATTTAGAAAGTTTGCTAACATTTCTTAAGGTTAAACTGTAACTTCTCTTTCTAATATAAGTACTTTTGAGTTTCAGGATGATCATCTTTTTTAATCTGTGCTGCAAGAGTTTTTGGGCAGTGTCCCCAAATTTGTTTATTTTTAAACTATTATTGTTTAGAACTGATATTTGCACACAGGAAGCATGTGTGTGATCTATAGTTTTGCTTACTGTTCTTTGTGTTTTTGGTAGATTTGCCATAACATTGCTAAGACTAGAAATCAGGTTGCATTATACAAATTCAAGACAATTTCTAACATATAGGATATGTACAAATTACATTTGGTGTTAATGGACAGAGGCTATGTCTTTCCTGATCTCCTTTTCAGATTAGTTGACTTTAACTGCATACATGGCAAACATAAATCTTCAGTATGGATAGCCTTTTGTTTCTTTTCTTTTCTTTTCCTTTTTTGTTTTTAGTCCTCCTCTTCTCTCAGCTATGTTGCTTTACTTCTTGGGAACTATGCCTCCTAGGAGGTACTGTGCCCTGTAATTTCCTATATGATTTTGACCTAGAATGACAGTTTCCAAATAAATATAGATAGTGAAATTATGATATTATTTAGGTTATTAAGTATGAAATGTCTAATTTCCTTAAGTACCAAGTTTGACAGTTGATATCTTTGACATTTCGATTTGACACTTCTTGTTTTATGTTTATTGTGAAGGTACATCCTCAGTCTTTCAAATGTGTGTTTTGGCTTGTGATTATCATTCAAAAATTTTTTACAGCAAATTTTGTGAAACCATGGATAAGTCAAAAATTCATGTCATTTTTGAGTGTGAGTTCCATCACGGAACCAACGCAGTGCAGACAGCTCGAAATATCAATGAAATGTTTGGGCGGGATGTGGCTAATGAATGCACAGTACATAGATGTTTTGAGAAGTTCTACTCTGGTGATTTTAATCTTGAAAATGAGCCATGTGGGCAACCTGAGACGAAGTGGATAATGATGAGCTGAAAGCTATAGTGGAAGTGACTCTATCTCGATCTACACGTGAATTAGCAGCAAGGTTTGATGTTACTATCCCAACAATATTGGACCATTTGCCATAAATGGGTAAGGTAAAGAAACTGGATAGATGGGTTCCACATGAATTAAATGAGCATCAGAAGGGAAATCATCCAGAAGCTTGCCTTTCTCTGCTGTCACAATATAAAGGGAGCCATTTTTACACTGGATTGTTCTGTGTGGTGAAAATGGATTATTTCGACAATTGCAAGTGTTGGCACAATGGTTGAATAAAGATGAAGTGCTGAAACACAGTTGAAAACTGAATATTCATCATAAAAAGCTAATGGTGTCTGTCTGGTGGTCCAGGGCTGGTATTATCCACCACAGCTTCATGAAACTTGGTCAACTGATTACAGTGGATGTCTACTGCAACCATTTGGATGAAATGATGAGGATGTTTGTGATTAAGCAGCTGAAATTGGTCAATAGAGACATGCCAATTCTCTTGCATGACAACATTCCACCACATCTCGCACACACATTGCTGTTCAAACTACAGAAGCTGGACTTGGAAACTCTCTGTCATCCACCATGTTTACCAGATCTTGTACCAACTGACTACCACTTCTTTCAAGATTTTGACCACTTCTTTCAAGGACAAACATTCAATTCTCAACAAGCTGTGAAAAACACCTTTTGTTATTTCATTGCCACTTGCTCTCCAGTCTTCTTTGCTGCTGGCATAAGCAAACCACAGTTAAGATGGCAAAATTGTGTTGATAGTTTATGTGCATACTTTGATTATTTTTACTTCTTGTTTGAGATATAATAAATTACAGTTTTGATTCAAAATCGGACATTTCATATTTAATGATCTAATAGGAAATGGCTATGAGGTGTTCTGGCCAACACCAAAATGCGTCTGTGCTGATGAGTACAGGTCTGCTGCCTTCTTATCAAGAAATTGATTGTTGACTGGAACCACTTCCAAGAACAGCAAATTTGCTTTGTTTTGCATGATAGAGTCACAAATGTGGTTTAATTAATTGATTTACCAATGAAGCTCCATGGATTTGATTACTTCAGGTTCCTCTTTAATTTTGGCAGTGAGTTTAGTGACTTGGTTTTAACATTATTATGTGAAATTATTTTGTCTCCATTTATGGGCATCTAAGGGGAATTTGAAAAGTTGGATCAACGACTACTAGTCAGTTTCCATTTTTACACTGAAAACCTAGTATCAGGTTTTCAGAAAATGACATATATTTTGTGGTCATAATGTTGATGCTAAAATTGGTGATTTTTGAGACAGTAACTAAACAGCTGTTTGTTACTGATATGGCATAAGAGGTATATGGTATTTAATCATTAAACTGCATCTGTAGTTTAATCAATTGTTGTCATATATTTATTGAGTGCCCAGCAGGCAGTCTGAGCTATCAAACCTCCACTGTGGCATCACACTATGAATTTCAGAGTTTCAAAATTCAACAAAGCATTCTTAAAGCAGCCGTCTTTAAATTGGACTTTCAGGCTGTTCCCTAGTTAGATAAAATATAACTTTTGTCAATTCTAATCTGTGCTAGGAAAGAACATCTAAATTAAAATTTAAAAAATGGTACACTCATTTCCCTTTCAATTTTTCTCCCAATTGAGCATATATTTCATTCTCTAAGTCTGGAAGATACATAGCATAGCTCTGTGCTCTGATGGCAGGTTATCTGTTCTGCATTTCTAGGGACATTCCAGTTGGCTCTGAGTTCTTTGATTTCTGGTTGGGGTTGCTAGAGATGGAAATTGAGGGAACTGAAATCCAGGTGAAAATTAGTTTGAAAAATGACAAAAATAATAGATCTGAATCACAATTTAGAGCAGCTTGGTAGACATGGGGGCTTCCAGAACAAACCAGACATTTCTTGTAAAAACCTGCATACATTTTAAAGTTTCAGGTAAGTGAAGTGGGATTGGTAACTATTAAAGAGAGGTTAGGCAAATACTTCGTTCTGAATTTTTTAGAAATTAGTACCTGCATAGCCACTCCTCCCATTTCTCAGCTTTTCAAATAAGATTAATCTAGAGTGTGGAGAGTTTAATAACTTGCATTATGATAGCTGGTGATTGCTAAAGTCACATTTTGCCCTTAGGTGTTTTATGGGTGCAAATCCTATGCTCTTTTTCTTCTACTATTCTGCCCACAGTATGTAAGATACCATTTAGGTTTTGGAGTTACAAAGGATTAGTTTGACTCTTCAAGGGTTAATGTCCAGCTCCAAGATTTAGATATATCAATATAAAAAGTAAATTTGTATAAAAGGTAGAATACAAAAAGGACATGCTAATAAGGGGGGAAATTTTATAGGAGAGAATATTCATGAGTGGAGAAGTTGGGTAAGTCTTTGAGATTGGGCAGAAACAATTTAGATATACAGTGAGTGTTAGGTGGTCTGAGAGTATCAAGAATGGATCCAAACACTAAAAAACAACAAGAACAAAAATATTTAGAATTATAAGTCCAAATGGACAAATAATATTACATTATCTTCAAGACTAAGATTAAATGTATAGTCTTCATCTTTGGAGTTATTTCTGCTTTCACTTGAGATAGAGAGCCATGTTATTTCTCTTCAAATATTTACGTAATTTGGTAAGCACAGTTAAAACAAGGTTGTATTCCTGGGACAGCCTAAATATGCAATGTGTGTGGGAGCTATTTAAACCATATTAGAAGATCACTCAGCATTTGTAACTCACAGAATTTCAGGAGCGAAGGGGATAACATTTTAACTTTGTTCTTGTACAGATGTTAATAGCCTAATCCTACCACGAAGTTACAAAATCCCTTTGATGTTCCCTAACAAGAAACAACTTTTCTAAATATTTTTAAAACTTTGAAATATTTATTGCTCAAGAGAAAGGATGGGGAGGGCACTTTAACAAAGAAGGTGAGTAATGAGCTATAGGGTAGACCAAGAAAGAGATGATAAATGCTATTGGAGCAATGAATGCACCAGTATGCTGAAATGGATAGGTTCAATTTTAGACGTATCTGAACATAAGTCAAGAAAGGTAAGTGGTAGCTTGGTTGTGAACGATCAGGTTAAAACGTTTGGATTTTTCATTAGGTGGTTGGGAGCAATAAAGCATTTGAGCAGTAAAAGAGAGAGTTCCAGTAGTATTATAGGAGGTTAAAACTGGTAAGGGTGCATTCTGTCTGTCAGAGGAAAGGGGGCCTAAAGGTAGAATAATAGTCAGTTTTTGTTATATGACAAAGAGCCTTAAAATATCAGTGGCTCACAACAACAAACATTCATAACTTGTCTTTCACAGTTTTGTAGGTCAGCTGAGGCAGCTTGCCTTGCAATTGTAAATCCTTTGGGCTTGTTATCGACTGCAGTTTGGGTTCAAGTCTGCCCTACAAGTGTCTCATTTGGGGACCAAGTTCTACCAGGGACATTTTTTCTCATGGCAATGACACAAGCACAAGAAGAAACACCTGCTGACTCTCAAAACGTCTGTGCAGAAGTAGTTATTGTTATTTCCTCCCACATTTTACTGGTCAAGCTCAGTGTCAATGGGATGAGAAAATATTCCTTGGCTATTCTAGTGGTACATCAGTGTCACGTGGCAAAAAGTGTGGCAGTATAATTGTGATTCAGGGAGGGAGTTAAGAACTGGGAATGAGGACCAAATCTACCACATAGAAAGAGACTGTTTGGGGACCTCCAGAAGCAATCTATACTTGTTGTGACAAGAGCCTTGACTAGTGCCGTGACAGACAAATTTTTATTTATAGGAAGGCAAAAATTCAAGAGACATTCCTAATGAAGAAGGAAGAGGATTTGCTGATTGACTTCATATCAAGAATCTGGGGAAATGATTCAAAATCAACACAAAATTCCAAGTGTAGGTGGCTGAGGGTAAGTAATTTGTCTTAAAAACATGAAATTAGAAAGTTGAAGGAATGACTCAGAAAACCACATCTAGCCAACTCCAAAATCCATAATTTCTAACATCATATTGTATTGTGGAGTCATAGCATTGCCAGACAATGTGGGTCACATGTGGGTGGAATTGGTCAAGTCATCGTTGCTCTTATGGGACCTATTGGTTCAGTTCCACCCTGCACTGATTGGGATCTGAATGTGTCCAACTAAAATTTTAAGAACCAAATTCACACATTCTCTTTCAGAACTGGCTAGTTTTAGAGAGATTACAAAGCAGCTTGGGATTATGAAGCTTCCCAAGAAAATTTTAGCTTTGACCCAATTCTATGGAACTAATTTAGAATTACACAATTTAACTCATTTATATATGATAATAAAATAGTAATTACAAAAAAGTTTCCCTGAAAACTACAATTAAGTATATTTACCTATATTTGTGTTATTGTCATTAAGTCAAAATTTGAGGAGTAGAATGCAGAACTCAATGAAACTATAATTGGAAATCTAAACATTTTTCAGGCACAGAGACATTAATTTATATAAAAGCAAAATTGTTAACTCTTCAGAGCTATTGAAGAGCAATATAAATTGTTGAGTGGCCTGAACTTAAATTCTAAAGTCAAACTCAGAAGGTTTAAATCCTTTTCCACTAAAGCTGATTTCATAGCTTAACCCTTGATAGTTCCTTATAAGGAGGGGCGAAATGCTTAAAAAGATTGAACCAGAAAAGCAGAAATTGATTGCTATCAAAATGTCAGTAAGCATTATGTTTACATGTGGGAAGGGCCTAAAAATTCTTAAAACTTACCACTGGCCAGAATATGATGTTGAAGTTTATAAAAAAAGAAATTATGCATTTTAAAAGCAGTTATACTGTTTCATGATTCCTTGGCAGCTCTGGTGGATCAGCAGTGGAAAGAGAGAGACAAACTCTCAAAATTTTCAAGTTGTCATTCTTTTAGTATGATTGGAAATTGAATTCTTTGAAAAGATGTGAAAAGTATAGTTGCTTTATTTCTTGTGCGTTTTTTGTTTGTTTGGTTTTTTGTTTAAAATGTCTGTGTTAGTATAAACTAACACAATAGAGATTACAGAGTTGATGTATTTGAGTATCAGATTTGTCGCCTCTCTTTCAGACCGTAAATTAAAATTTGCCCTATTTCAGAGAATTATATTTCTCTCCATTTTTTAATAATTTCTGTCACTGTTAGACTCCCAGGTTTATAGCATATAAAATTACATTTTGTCCTTTAAACAAGTAATAAAAAATGCAATATAATGTCAAGATAGAAGTGATAGCATTGTTTTTATTTATTATTAAAAAATGTGTATATATTCGAAACTTCCCTAAAGGTGTTGTTTAAAAGTTAAAGAAAACAATCAATCATTAAGGGAATTCGAGTTCCAAATTGAGAGAATATGAAAATACAGTATAGTCTGAGCAAGCTGCAGTCTAGAAAATATTCTAAAAATACTTTCTTTTTGTTTCTAACATTTTATAATAACATGAAATGTGTGAAAATTATGGAGTAAAACATATGCATCAATAGGCCATAGTAAATCTGTTTCAGCTATGAACATGTGAAAACTTTTATAAGGCAAAAAAAAAAAGTTTATCTGGAGTCACACAGAATTAAGCTAAAACTAAGATTTTACCAGTCACTGATGATTACATGACAATGATTGGTTATTATCCTCCTGTAGACTTATTTTCTACATCTCTTAAATGATGGAAATTGAAAATTAATACCTTCATGAGTTTGATCTGATGGCAAAAATAGATCATATATATGTGTAGCTTACCCCCATAGTACTATACTTGGCATATAGCAAACTAAATAAATGATCTCTGTTATTATTCTTATAGTTATATTATATCTCAATGCAGAAATATATTGAGTGCCAATATCTAGCATCTGAGGCCTGATTATTTGAAGACCATAACATTGACTTTGATGATTTAGCACAATTATATAACCTTTTAAAACTACTTTAAAAAATTTACTTATCTATTCTATATCTCTGGGTGATTTTATTTATAATCTTTACTAATGTATTTTGTATTTATCTTTCTGTACTAAAGTATTCCTTTAAACTCCAAACTCATATATCCTACTGAATATTTGACATGTATATGTGATATGTATATCACATGTATATATGACCAACATATATATTTCTCATGCCCATGTTCAAAACTGAACTTTTGGTCAAATGCATGTACAGCTTTTTCCCCAAAAGCATATGCACATGCACACAACAATAATAACAAAAACACCTACCAACCAACTGTTCAAGTATGGCTGAATAACAAATAACTCAACACCAAACTTAGGTTTAAAACATGTTGACATATATTTTGCTCATAAGTAGGCTCACTAGGCAGGCTTGGTAGTGATAGCTTGTCTCTGCTGCACTTGCTGTCAGCTAGGATCACTCTAAAGACTGATGTCTGGAATCATCTGAAGGCTCATTCACTCTCACGTCATTTAGTTGCTGTTGTCTTTGGGTAAAACCTTAACTTGGGCTGTTCGTTTGAACAGTCCTTGTCATATAGCCTTAGCTTACAACTGGATGGCTGGTTTCCAGGGTGAACCTCCTGTGCATGGCACTGCCTTTTATGACCTAGCCTCAGAAGTCATGCAGCATCCTTTTCACTGCACATTGCATTCTTTCTCTCGATGCAGTCATGCTAATCCAACTGGATTCAAAGGAGAGGAAATAGACTCTGCCTCTAGATGGGGTGTTGCAAGATTCTGGAAGTGCATGTGGGATCAGAAATGTTGGGATAGACATTTCTGAATGATACAATTTGCCACACCAACCAAGAAACAAAATCCAATTCTTTTATCAATAACTCCAGTCTCAGTAAATGTCACTATCATCCTCCTACTTGCTCAAGCCCATCACTAAGTAGTCAGCCTTAATTTATCCTTGTTTATCACTCCCCACATCAAAAGTCTGGCTGGTTTTATCACCTATATTATATATTTCGATTCTTGTTCCTTTTCTCCTGCTTTGTCCCTTGCTAATCCCAACATATTTTTGCTTTCTCCTAAACCTCACCTTTAAACTCCTACCTAATACGTGACCTGCAATTTTTTGTCCCTGTCCAATCCATTCTTCAAATATATGCAAGTTACTTTTAGTAACCAAAATTAGTAATGTCACTTCCTTGCTTAAGCCACACATAAGCAGGAAATATTTTCCTAATTTTCTTATATGGAAGTATGATATGGGTGTATGAGAGATCCCATTTGTGTACAATGGAAAAGTGTACCTTTATGTAGGTAACAAAAACATCTTAAGCACCTTCGGCTGTTTAAAGATCCGCAGAGTTTACTTTCAGTTGCTTTCTGTCTTGAAATGATATGAATAAAGGAAAGATTAGATGTATTTTTTAAATCATGTATTCTTTTATTGCTATTTCTCAAAAAGTGTGTTATTATTTTCTCCTATAAATAAGTATGCAGGCCATAAATATTTTTCTTTCTTTCTCTAACCATGATTGTGGATTGGATTCTATAGCTTTGATTTTTGACATATATATTAAATACTTCCAGCATAAAATTGCGTAAGGCAAATAGTCATCTTGAAAAGATACAATTTATATACTACTTAATATTTCTATTGTAATGCTTCATGTTCATATAAAATATGTTCATTTTCATATTAACTGAGGATAAAAAGTAAAAAGATTTTAGATAAGTTAAAACATATTTCTCAATATCATTTGTATTTTCATCTGCTTTTCATGCTTGGTTTTCTTCATGCTCAATAGTACATTTGTACAATAGAAATCATCTCTTCAAATATAATGTATACTCTGTAATCTATAATATAAAATAGCATATTTATAAATTGATATTTATGCACACATTTATTTGGCAAGAATTTTAAGTTGTTACATTTTTTTTCTCCAGCCATTTCATATTTTATGTAATGAAATTCACACAAGGAGCTTGAAAACAGTGTAATTTATATTTTATAAAGGCTTATTTTTCTTTTATTTTCCTTTTGCTAGTGGCATCCTTCCTAGTGACAGTTTTTATTTTTCTTCCAAACTGTGAAATAGCATGCATTGTGTATGCCTGGGGCATACATGGATGCCTTTAAGCAATATGTGGACTGTACTTGCTTGATCAAAAACTGGACAGATATGCTAAATTTGCTAGTGGGATATTGCCTCTTTTCACTTCACATTGTTCTAATAATTCTTTAGCTATTTCATGCATTCATGTATTATTTTAGTTTAACTGAAGACATTTTATATTTATGTTATTCATAAAATAAAAGTCTTTGAGGAGATATTCTGACCTCACTAAATTTCGGACTACATTAAAAAATAGTGATTTTTTTTTTTTAAAGTAAGGTGTGTTTCAGTTAGTGTTTTTCAAAATTTTTTCTAATTGCCTTGTCTGTGAAACGTTATTTTTCAAACTGATTTTCATTTACAAATGATCTTAGCAAAACCTTATATTTCATAGAAACACTTTTTTAAAGTGAAAAATTATTCTCCTAAGAGAGGGAATCCTTAATTTATTTTTAAAAATAGTCAATCTATAGTGCACAATTCACATTGTGTAACAATGTATATGAGAACACTTTCACTAATGAAATTATTCAATATCTGTACTTTAGATGTTGAGGTAATTGCATTAGTTCTCTACAGCTTTGTCAGGAATTATCACAGACTTAATTGTTTAAAACAACACATGGTTATTATCTCACCATGCCTGTGGGTCAGGAATCTGGTCATGCTTGGCTGTATCGTCTGCTTCAAGATCTCTCATAAGGCTGCAGTCAACATGTTGGCCAAGGCTGGGGTCTCAGCTAAAGGCTTGAGTCAAATATCTGCTTCTAAGCTCTGTAGTTTTGACAAAATTCATTTTCTTACAGTCTGTTGTGCTGTGGGTTTCAGTCCTCAGCTGACTTTGGCCTGAAGACTTCCTTCTCTTGCTAGCTACATAGGCCTCTCCAATACAGCACTGTCTTCATCAAAGTGTGCAGCCAAGAAAACAATACAGAAGTTGCAATCTTATGTAACTGTTGGGTTTTTAGTGTTCATCTTTCTTGATTTCATACTAAATGCACATGAGGTGTATCTAACATACAGATATTAAATAATTTCATTAGTGAAAGTGTTCTCATATACATTATTATACAGTGTGAATTATGTACTGTAGATTGACAATTTTTAAAAATAAATTAAGGAATCTATCTCTTAGGAGAATAATGTCTCGCTTTAAAAATCTTATTAAATACTTCACAGAAAATAATAGCATTGGCACCCATGTGTTCTAGTCCTTATCCCTAGAACTACAAGATGAGAGTCACATCAATTGTTCTAAGGGAGGAAGAGCTTGAGTCTGCCCTCACCTCCCTATTGACATGAGAAGAAAAATGATTGTTCTGTGCTATAAAGGGCAAGGAGGTACCTTCTCTTCTTCTCTCCTTTTCATTCCTGGAAGGGTGTCTTCCTTCCTTCAGCCCTGTGTTCTGTGAATAAAGTCTCTTTAGGAGACAGATAATGCTTGTGTCTAGTCTACAACCTAGAGAAGTCTTCAAGATCTTGGGTCTGATTCCTCATTGAAATGCAAATCCTCCTGATGGTAGCCTTTTGAGTCTTTCCAGGAACCTTATAGACTTAACCTAGAAATCTGCTCCTAGCTGTAACCATTCAGCCCCCTAAGGAGATAAGGGAAGTTCCATTATTCTTTTGAATTAGAGCCATTAAATAGACAAATGGCTATGGATTAAATTCTCCTGGTATGTGAACATGTTACTAGGAGGCTAAGAGCTTTTTACTTGAACATTGAGAAATCTGGGAAAGTTTTATTTTCTCACAGTAACCTAACCGTGGAAGTGATAGCTGATCCTTTTTGTCATGTTCTATTAGTTAAAAGTAGGTCATACTCAAGGGGAGTGGATTGCACAAAGGTACGAATTCTAGATAATTCTAGGAAGTGAAAATTATTGGGGCCATTTTAGAATCTACCCAGCACAGCTGCCTATGAAGAGATAAAACATTTTGAAAAGAAATATAGCTAAAAATAATTGTATCAACTTACATTTATAACAATGAATTTTAAAAATCTAGTTTCATATTATTATTGCCTGATATAAAATTTTTGGCTTAATCAGCTTGAAAAATTCTTAGATTGGTGAAAAACCATTAGATTAGTCAAGAATTTGCATAACATTATCCTGTATTCAAATGAGTTAAATTTAGTTTTAATTGATTTGTTTTAAAAGGCCTTGTTTGCATCTTTCTAATCAAGAGAATTTAAAAAATTAGTGGTAATCTATAACTTAAATAAATATAATACTTTATGTTTATGAGGTGTTTGTTCTCCTTACGTAATGTAAGGAAAGATAGGATTTTTAAGTACAGTTTGCCTTCGAGGAAAGTAAAATTAGGAAAGATTTTCTACTTACTCAAAGTCAGCCAGCTACCAAGGCAGAGTTAGGTCTTTTAGGTCTCCTTGCTTGAAGTGCACCTCTCCATTGCTCAGCTCCCTCTACTGCATGCTCAAAATTATTTTGCCTAGATAAATTAATACTCATCCATAAGGTTTTGGCTTATGAATCAATTCTCAAAAAATATCTTCCGTGATCCTTTAACTGAAATAAGTCCCTTTGATCTCAGAGAGCCAGTTTCCCTTATTTCACAGACAATACCTGTTTCTAAGCATGACTGTTTATTTCTGTGATTATTTATTTACTTTCTCCTCTCACTGGACAGTAAATGGTGAGTACTGGTTCTCTTTGGCCAACATTTTACCAATAAGGTCTAGTATAGCAAACAGTATATAATGAATGATAGTTTTGCCATAATGTCCCCCCAAAATTTCATTTTTCTCTAAAAATCCAACATTATATTGAGCATATTTATTTGCATAGTCATTGTTCTCTTCTGTATCATCCCTTTTACCTTCTATCTTTCTATAAAGTCCATCTTATCTCACCAGGATGTGCTTATCAGTTCTTCAAAGCACTTCAGATCAGTTTGGTGACCCCTTTGTTGTGGAGACTTACAATGCCTGTGAAATATCATTGTCAAGTTTCATTAGTGTATAATTTATTTTTCTACCTTAATTTTCTCTACCCTATCTACAAATTCAAACATGTGTTCTGAAACCTCATTTATCATTTCTTCCTTGGCTATTTATAAACTTGCATTGCTATGGTTTTCTAATTTATCTAGTAATTATCCCTTATTTTGAATAATTTCTATTTAGTAAATTTAATAATATCCATAATAGTACAATAGTCACTATTAAAACTTCCATGATAGATTGCTATTTCAGAAATATATTTAATTGTACATAAAGAGATTGTTTCTGCTTTCTCAAACTCCAGGAGATCTGAACTCAGCTTTTGCATGTCTTTTTATCAAGGAAGGAAAGCAAAAGTGGTTAAAAGATCTTAATTTACGTTTGCCTGAATGGGAATGTAACTGCAGTGAGAATGTATGTAGAAAGTTACCTACCAGAGCTGACCATCAGGCTTGATTTTCTTCCCTATAACCAGGGAAAAAAAACATTTTCTTTTTTGAACGAAACATTAAAGTAGCACATTAAATTGTGGTGTGCATCCCTTCTTTTTCTTGATATAATGTTATTTTTTCTCAAGAAAGTGTCAGAAATGCTGATTACCAAGCAAGAATGAAAAGATAGTCAAGTAGAGCAGTCAGTTAATTACTTGGTTCATATCACAGAACACAATTCATTTGGCCCGTTTGGATTTGGTGGCTTTGTCAATAGTTATTTGAAAAGAGCTAATTCATGATCATAGAAGGCAGATTCCCTAAACTTTTTCTTCTTTTCATAGTTTTGTGTAATCTGGCAAGATCAATTTGTAGCGACTCCATAGGAAGAAGAAAAAAAGAAGAAAAAAGAATACAATTACTTTGGGGGGAAGTCAATGAAATAATTACACTTTGGTATAATTACATTTTTTGTTATCCGTGTCTACACACATTTTTTCTTTCATTTATTATTTGCACGCTGTTTCTTTTACCAAAATCAATCACAGTCTTTAAATAGGCACTGTAAGGGATCCGAACAGAAATGAGTCTTGCAGTGAAAGGATTTTGTAAGTAGGGCCACTTATTGCTGTTTGCTTACTTGACTTTAAAACTCATAATAAATTCAACTCAATTGCCTACATATAAAATACATGTAAGGATTAAAAAAATTAGTTGTCTTATAGATAACAAACAGATTTATGCAGAATAATCAAATCATACTCTATGATGAGAAATATATATGTTAATTTACAGTATTATAAGAATAAATATACAAAGTAAATAGAGCCACAATTTTTCTATTCTGATAGTCGACTTACAATTGTTAATAAAGGAAAGAAAAATCTTTATTCTGATTCAGTCAAGATTTTCTGTTTTTTCTGGATATCTTTGGAGTATTCCTTGTTGTCCTGCAATGATATGGTCAATTACTTGCTGCAGGCTCTTATTCTTCCTTTTGATACACTTTTGCACAATTCCTTCTAGCAGGGCCTCTTGTATCTACCCTCTCCAAGATGGTTTGCATAGCTCGATGCTTGATTTATCCTTGAGAATGTAAATATTGCCAAACATGTTCATTTGGGGGACTATCAATATTGTCAAATGCGGTGTCCTTTCTTTATATTTCCTGAGTTCTCTATTTTTCTCTCTGTTTGGCTCTTCCTTCTGGCCATAGTAACAGTCTGCTCTTTGGAAACAGGGGCCAGAATACCTAAAATCTTGAATATGAAACATTAACTCGCTACTTGGATTTCAGGCTGAAAACAAAAACACTCATCCTGCTAAATAATTATTACTCTGTTTATATCTCCCTACTGGAAGCAGAGCTCAAGCTTTCACTGTTTTGTCATTTCTTAGCCAGTGTAATGAAGGCAACAAATATCTTGTCAAAGTTTTCTTCTAATTTATAAAAATCTGTGCTGCAGAAAAATGAATTCAACATTTTGAGACTATAAATAATAAAATAGCATCAAATTATGTAATATAAGTTATGTATTATATACTTATAACTTTATAAAATACAAAATTTAATTTTATTACATTATCACATAATAAAATTATCTTAAAAACAAAGTGATGCTTGCAAATGTCATTCACATGAAATATTTCTAAATACATAATGATTATTAGAAGTACATTTTAATAGATTATTGTGCTTTTGTCAAAGTGATCATTTATACCTCATATCAAAAAATATATAATGTGATGGTTTATCCTTAAACAGCAACATATCTTAAAATAGAAAAATTGACCAAAGTCTACTTTTATGTAATTACATTTTTTCTTAGTAAATCAAGGAGAATATGAATTGTAATGGAAATTTAATAAATAATATATTATGCAACTCACTTTTCAGGAGGAAAATTATCTTACGGGGAGGTAGAGTTTCAATATTAATTGATGTGAGAACAACTTATGATTTTTTATTCTGTTTAGTCTGTTTAGTCTGTTTAATCTTTAGTCTGTTTTTGTTGTAAAGACAAGAAAAACTTTAGAGTAAATTTTATATTGTCTGTTCCCAATAAACTCTGTTCATGCATAAAACTATTCAAATAATACCAGAAAATCCAGTGTTAGGACATTAGAACACTGCTTTTGTTAAAATTTGCAGTGTAAGAAGACATAGCAGAAAATCTAATCATTGAATAATTTTTATGTAGAAAGACAGCTGAAAAGCATTATTTATAAAATATTTAATTTTTTAAAATTGTACCTTTTGTGAAACACATCATGCTGATTCAGTCGGTGATTTTATAAAGGCATGACTACTTTTTAAATGGGAATAAAAAAAGTAAAGATCATAAATCTATTGTATTAAATAATTTTTGTGATCCTTTTCTTGCCACATACTCATATACATACTTTATTTTAAAAACGTATAAACCTAGTATGATTAAAATTTAGCATCATTACTTATAACAGTATGATTCTGGTTATTAGTGATATCTATAATGTCTGACAAGGGAAACAAATTATTATCAGGTTTAACAGCAACCAAAATATTGATGACATTTCAGGTACACATTTATGTTCCTCTTTTAAGTATCTTTTTGTAACCAATTCATTGTATTCAAGACTACAATGTCATCCTTTTCCTTCCTGTCCCTTACCTTACTTTTCTTCCCTTTCTTTTCCAAAAAGAGAGAGCCATTATTCTGCTCATTTTGTAATTTTTTTTTCTATTATAATGATCTGTCAGCATATGTGGTTCTATGAGAACCACTGAGAGTTTATGCAAAGTTACAGCACTTTTATAGTAAAGAATTTTCAGATAGCACTAAATAGACATCTTCTGACTTTTAAACACAAAACAAAGTGAGTGTTTTGTTTTTCTTGTTGGATAGTTTCCGTCAATGTATAATACATCTTTCCATTGTTCTGTATTTCATTTCCAATCTATATTGACACATCAAACAATCTAGAGATACTCTTTTTTTTTTTTTGGTTTTGTTTCATTAGCTTACAGTGGAAGCAAACACGTAGAGGGTTGGCTGAGTATATGTATTTTCTCAGTATTTCTAGTGTAGCTCACAAAACTTAATTAATATTAATGAAGAAGAAAACATTACGAGGCTGGAGTTGTGTCTGAGAATTAGTAAAATCACAAAGAAAATATCTTTCTCATATTGCTTGTACAAAAAATGGCTTAATTTTTTCATTCGTCTTTCCTAAAAGTCAGTAATTTCATAATAGCTTGCCCTCCTCAAGGAAAATAAATTATAGAATACATAAAGGATTTCTTTCATATAAGTGAGTACTAATTTGTTTACCCATGTAGGGGAAGGAAGATTGCTTTGCCTTATCTATCACTAGGTTCATGGCTGAGGCTCATGTAACAAAAAGCAAATTAACAAAAGAAAAGCTTGCAAATTTATTTAATATAAGTTTTATGTGACACAAGAGCTTTCATAAGGAAATGAAGACCCAAAGAAACAGGTAAACCTGTGTAATTTTTTATGCTAGGTTTGATGGAGATATGAATAGTCATGGAGAAGTATATTTGAATAAAAAAGTGTGTTCTGATGACGATAAATAAAATACGGCCCATTCGTTCAGATTCTTTTCTGGGTCCCTATGCCTTCAAAGGTAAGGATGTTTCTGTATAAGGAAAGCACCTCTCAATGAGGGTCTTATGCCCTGTTCAGGGCAGAAGGGGAGAAGGTGAGAGTGAGTTTCCTGCTTCTTCTGTTTTCCCAGATGCTAATACTTTGGGGTAGCATGTACTGAACCTGGTCACTCACGTAAAGAAAAAGAGGAAAAAGATGAATTTGAAGAAGTAAAAGGTAAATGTAAAATTAGAGAAAAGAGAGAAAAGCAAATATAGCACAGAAATAAATTATTGGACAGCAAGGCAAGGATGAAAGTGACCCGCCTATAACCCACTTTATGCATTTCAGCCTGTGCCATATTCAAACTATATACTTTCATGCTATGAACATACACAAGTCCTAGATCCTGGGACTGATTTATAGATTATGCTTTTATTATCAAAGAGGTAAGCTGTCACATCACCATCTAGTAGGGACCAGTGTATTTGGCTCTAATAAACAATAACTACAGTGGTTGCTGGTGACCAATTATTTGATTATAATTAAAGATCTCATGTGAGGAGATTTTATTGATTATTAACTGCCTGATGTTTTTATACAGGCTTAGAAGAGAACAGGAAGCTACCCTGTGATAAGCATTCTGAGATATTGTCAGCCAGAGAGCTTAGCCCAGGGCAGGATATCTCAAAACATTTACTGCCCAAAAGAAGAGAAGTTTATGGTTCCTGTATATTGCTAACTTTGGCAACAGATTACCATTTTATGATCTGTGTTAATGTCTTTTATTCTTGAGTTAAGGTACATTTTACCTATTCTTTATTAATTTGGAAAGGTAATTCACAAACTGTAACTGTTAACTTTTTGCTTAAAATTTGACTGCAAAAATTTAAGAGACTCCTGATTTTCTGAATAGTATTGAAAAAATATTGGAAAGTTATGAAAACGAATACTTGAATTTAGGTATTATATTTTTACTTTTTGCTACACTTCCTGTGGGGCTTTAAGCCAACAAAAAACCCTTTTGGCTGACAGCATAGGGTAGGGAAACCAATCCAAGAAACAAGTTGCTATAATGTCTACAAAAACCAGCCAAAATTCACAGAAAGATGACTTCTGTTCTTCAATCCAAATCTCCTTCGAAAGGATATGCCAAATTTGAATTCGTCAGGCAATGTGGATGTGCAACTATTTAATTTACTCAACAGTTTGCAACTAAAACAGTAGGAAACTCCACAGGTGTGATCCAGAAACTCAAGAGCACACAGGCCTAGGAACCTGTGTTTTGAATTAACCCCTTTATTCAAAACACAGTTTCTTTCCTTACTGATATCAATCATTGTCTGAAGATGAGCCAGAGTGTAGTGGTTTGCAAGGAAGGGACAGTAGGTGGCTCAGGATATGTTGATCCTCTCAGCCCACAAAGATGTTGTGCAAGGCCTGAGGAGCCACTGAGCCTGGGCCAATTGCCCAGCCCTGTCCATTTATGCCAGTGCACCGTGTGTCTTACTCTCTCTGTGCTGCTATAAAACACCACCTGAGACTGGGTAATTTATAAAGAACAGAAATTTATTTCACACAGTTCTGGAGGTTTTAAAATCCAACATCAAGGCACTGGCATCTAAAAGTCTTCTTGCTATGTCCTTAGAGGTGGAGGACAGAGGGCAAAAAGGGGATGAATTCTGTGTCACACGGCAGAACAAGAGAGAGTAAACACACTTCTGCATGCCCTTTTTTATAGTGGCATTAATTTGTTCATGGGGGGAGCACTCATGATCTAAACATATCTGCAAGGCCCCACCTGCCAACATTATTACATTGGGAATTGAGCTTTTAACACATGAATTTTGTAGAGAATACATTTGAACCTTAGCACCATGCAAAAATTATTTTCTATATTGCTATCTGTACATTTTCTATGTATTGCATGGCATAAAAAAGTCTCAAAGACCCTTTCTCCTAGATAGACTTTCTTTTAAGGTGGAACGAGCTAGGCACATTTTTCACATAAGTCATACTTAATTTACATGTAGTATTTATCATTTAATATCATTCTTATAAGATGGAGGAGAGGAAGAGGTTTGTTACCAACTCACCAAGTTGCTGTGATTGTGTTGTTTAGCTTTATGGAAACCTTAGTTCTTATTTATACCAGAGATGTGCTCTTGGTTTCTCTCCCCTATGCATTTTAAAGAAAGTAAACTATGATAGAATTCTATCTCTTTTTCCCCTATATTCCTTGTTTCTACACAAAGGTCACATTGATGCTAACACTCTTTTCTAAATTTGCTAATCTAACCTACTTTTTATCTACTCACTAAATTTGATGTTTTTCTCTTCTCCAATACAATGTTATCTTCTCACCAATACTGCTAACTCAACACTATACTATTTCTTTTTATCCATAGATCAATAGAAATGGTTCCCCACCCCTTATCTCTGGTTAATGCAAAAGACTTTTAAATAACAGAATAACTTCGAATTTTCTATCCTGATATTTCAAAGATAATAGATGCTATTATTTGTTGGGTACTTGTAATATTGCAGGTATTTTTGGACTCATCTGTATTAGCTGTGAAAATTGGCTATTTTGTTGCTTCTAAAAAACTCATGTCAGCAATAATGAAGTCCAGCTAATACACAAAAGTACAAAGCTAGCTGTTTTCAGTTTGAATCTTCTCCACCCAAATAGCTTTACTGCACATAGCTGTAAGTATAGTTTTCATAAAAATGAAAACCACCCTGTATTGATTGCACAGAGTCATGTTCCCTGCTCGTTTTATGTAAGCTTCCATCCTAACAGCATTGAAATTTTTCTTAGCCAGCCATAAACACTTGGAATATCCCTTTTCCTCTTTGAACCATAGGAACTATCCAGCAAGTTTCTATCAGACTTACTATTAAAACATCATTTTTGGCATAAAAATATTTGAACTTTGTTTAATGTGTTAAAATGTTTAATTGGGAGCCCATTAGGAGGGCTCCTAAACAGAGAGAAGTTAGAGAAAGCACTACAGGAGATGGGCAACCTTCTAGGAACGCCAAAGAACTAGGGATTTTTGGTGAATAGCTGAGTTTGGCTTACGCAACTGATTTCCAATGATAAATAGCTGGTGAGAAGATAGGACAGGCAGGTTGGAGCCAGAAGGGAAAGTGTAGCCTTCCCCCAGTTGGTTGTTAAAAAAAACCTTTTAATGCTGCCTG
Organism: Lepilemur ruficaudatus; assembly: GCA_963574885.1. Lineage (NCBI taxonomy): Eukaryota > Metazoa > Chordata > Mammalia > Primates > Lepilemuridae > Lepilemur > Lepilemur ruficaudatus. Next base: position 94,674 of record CAUYRT010077211.1, read on the forward strand.
TCTCTCCTACACTGCCCGTCTGATGGAGAAGTAGGCACCAGGTGGGGCTGTGGGAAAACTTTTTATTCTTGACAGTGTTTTGTCTTTAAATTCATCTGGTGGGATTTAAATTCTATAGAGTCAGTTTATCTGTACTTTTTTTTTCTTTTTAATAAACTTAGGTTTCTTCCTGAGGCCTTATTTCTATGAATATTTCCTGAGCTATCTGGAATATGGGTGCCTCTGTCTCTAACATAGACCTAGAAAAAAATTGAAGCTCTGGCCTATTTTATTGTCCTTCTGTGTGTAGGAAAGCAGTCCTTAAGCCTTCTTCAAAAGAGGAAATAGCTCTTCCTGTTCCTGAGGACCTAAAGCGTTGCCATGACAACCAACTTCTCACCCTCCAAGAACCCTCTCAGCACCCCTGGATGTCTCAGAAGCACCACTGTGTGTTGGCACATATTTTATAACAAATCACTTTGCTCTGTGGCCAGTAGGATGTAATTGCTATGAAGTTTGTTGACAAATGATCTAAGATTGACTAGGATCTTCAACTTTAGAGCCATTGATTACTTGCCAAAGATCATGCTGACCCTTTAGCTCCACGGAGTACCTGTATAATCTGGAAACACCCTCACAGAGTTTGTGGGTTTGCCCTGGAGGCAATGTGAAATCAGATGATATGACACTCTATTACCAGGAACCAGTGTTAGCTACCACTTGCCTAAAAAGAAAGAAAGAAAGAAAAAGAAATATTTTCTTTTGCATTCAGGAATAAGGGTATTGTTGATAACCTTTTTCTGAGGCAATTTTAGTGGAGTGTGTTAAGAAAGAAAGTTAACAATTGATAGAGAAGTGAATATAATATGAAAAAGAAGACCCAGTGTTCTTTTAAGGGCCTTGGTAATGAGAATAAAAGAAAATGGAAAGCTGTAGGGTAAATAGAGTCAAAGGATTAATTTTTTTTCACAGTGGACTAGTCTTGTTGATGTTTAAAAGTTGCAAACAATAGTAAATACAATGAGAAAGGCCCAAAACAACATATAAGAAAGGGCTATGTGATAGACCGATGTAGTTGAAGAGTTAAGAAGGAAGATGGAGAAAGTATGCTTGAGTAGAAATAGAGCATCCAAAATGGCACCTTATCTTCTTCCAAAAGTGGAAGTAAGGAGTTAAAGACAAGTTCAAGAAAAAGTGAGGGTACATAAAGATAAAGCAGAGAAATATATTGGTAGCTGAAAGGGGATGAGAGGTCAAGGTTCAAAAAAAATTCTTCTGATATTAGCAATAATAGCAAAATTATATTTGATATTGTCATAATAATATAGTGATAATATTAAAATAATAGTAATAATAATAGCAATGTCTTGGGCCAATAATGGTCATGTGCTAGGTTAAAATGTGTTTGATGTATCAGTAGGATCATACTTATAGTTCTAGATTATGGGCCAGCGGAGCAAGAGCCTCAAACCCAGAACTACATCTTTGAGGCAGGGCAAGAGATGTATGGGCAGGGCTGTGGTGTCAGACCACAGCATGGGAAGTGTGGAGGTTAAGCTTTTGGGGTGGTAGGTATCTCAGGAAGTGCAGAGACCATAAAGGCAGAGCCACATAGGCAGGGGTCTGATCCAGTGGAGCTGAGACTGCAAATGCTATCACAGATTATTCAGAGTGCTGTTACAGAATCACTGTCTACTTGTTTACTTAAGTAAGATCAACACTCCTGCTTCACCACCTAGAAGAGAACTATATTGGGAGAATGATATTTATTCTCCTAGTCCTCCTTACTCAATATTCCACTTAAGATGACTGACCTATTTGATTGGTGAGATGAAATTGGGGAGATGAAATGGAACATACACAGATGGCTTATTGAATTATTTAGGGTATGGGTTGAGTTTCTGTTTAAAAAAAAGATGTCAAGAGGCTGGGCGTGGTGGCTAACACCTGTAATCCTAGCACTCTGGGAGGCTGAGGAGGGAGGATTGTTTGAGCTCAGGAGTTTGAGACCAGCCTGAGCAAGAGCGAGACTCCGTCTTGACTAAAAAATAGAAATTAGCTGGACAACTAAAAGGATATATATATATATATATAAATTAGCTGGGCATGGTGGCGCATGCCCATAATCCCAGCTAATCAGGAGGCTGAGGCAGGAGGGTTGCTTGAGCCCAGGAGTTTGAGGTTGCTGTGAGCTAGGCTGACACCACAGCACTCTAGCCTGGGCAACAGAGTGAGACTCTGTGTTAAAAAAAAAAAAATGTCAAGATTTGTTGAATCTAACAGAAGTTTATTTCTGTCTCACTTTTTGGCAGAGGTTGGTAGTTGTTTTAAGAGTATTAAGCATGTTGGCTGAGGGAGCATCTATTATCTTTAACTCTTTGCTTCCATTTCTTGGTTTTAGGTGGTTATTTAAGTTATCTCCCAGCCAGTAGGAAGGAAGGAAAGGGAGGGCAATAAGCTGTCTTTTTCAAGATGTTGCCTTGCATCACATTTTTCATCTACTCACAATGCAATTGAGATTATGGCCACCAAGCCACAAGGGAAGATCAGAAACATATCTTAGATTTGGGCTGTCCCAGCTCAAAATCTGGGGAGGAAATAGGGTGTTAACCAACTGGTAGAAGGATACTAAGTAATGATTTAACAGTTTCTTTCCTTCTGGCTACTTAAGTGTCAATACATATTATTATACCTATGTTTGTGTACCAAAAGATACACGAATGTCAAGGTAGTCAGTGCATTCTGCACAAAGTCCCGAACCTCTGGGTAATATGCAATGGTCTCACTCTGCATTGAGTGAGGATGTTATTCCTCAAGGTCTGGTGACAAATAAATTAATAAATAGATTACTTCTCTGACTCCTCAGTTTTGACACACACACATAATACATAAGAAAATGGAAAATAGAAATAGAGTATTGGCAATAAAAGCCCCCTTTTGGAAATTTGGAATTGGGAAGAACAGGAAACACATACCAGTCACTAGTGAATAGAAAAGATGAACTCCTGCTGGACAAGAATTATAAAAACTTCCTGAATTGGCAGTGAAAAAAAGTCCTTGTTTAGACTCTTCTTCGTGTCTGATTTGTCCATTGTCCTCCTTGGCTTTTGGTTTGGCTTCTGAAAGTTTCTTCCATATCCATTATTAGGCCTATTCTTTCTTCCTTAAGTTAACCGAGGTTATCTGATAGAACCATTAAGACACATGCTCAAGGGAAAGCACAAATGATAAGCATAGCTGGACAAGATCACCCTTCGTTGAAACTTTTGAAAAGATGTATTTCATTTGTTATTTCATGGCCTCTGATAGATCTTTTTAGTTGGGCGGAGGATGAGATCCAATGAATGTCAGATATACTGAAATTATTTGAAGTTAATTGAAGGAGAAAATCATGTCTCAAAAATAATTTTTTACATGGCTATTAGAATATTTAACTGACTAGCATCAAATAGACAAAAAGAAATCTGAAACTATGTTTGAAAGATTTACATTTTTAAAATCAGTGTTAGCCTGTATTATAAGTTTGTGACTGTTCAATATGTAAAATGGACTTTTGGCTCCCAACATTCTACTGGAAAGAAAAAGACGGAGAAAACTCTTGTCACATATTGTCAAAAGAAAACGCTTCCCAGAAGGCAAGGCTTAGACCTATAGAGAACATTGATCTGTGGAGCTCCTCTCAGTGGGCAGAACCAGGTAACCATTGAGGAAACACTCTATATCATCAAGGAGAGGGATTTGCAATGTTTACTGATGGGGTGCAGAACACAATATCCCAAAATAGGGCACCTAGACACACTGAGTATTTTGAACTGAAAGGACTTGAGAAAACCACAGATGCGAGAAGTTCACTCTCTGACCTTCTCCCACCTTTTCCCTTAAGGCCATAAAAAGAATTCTCTGACCTAACTCCCCTGAAGGTAGGGCCTCCTCATGGGACAGGTATCCTGCCATACACCTAGATGAAAGGAATGAAAATAAGAGATGCCAAGAAGACTTTGAAAAAGAGGCCTTGCTAAATTTTCTCCAGTTTATAATAATATTAGATCATACTCATTTTTGCCCCAGCATACTTCTACATAACTGTCTATTCTTCATCAAAGCTAAGCATAAAAATACATAGTTTTTCCTGGGTCTTTGGTTTTTTGTTTCTGAAGTCTCCTGTGTCACATACAACTTTGGTTAAGTAAATTTGTTATGCTTTTCTTTTATTCATCTGTCTTTTGTTATGGAGATTCCAGCTATAAATCTTGCAATGGATGAGGGAAAAATATTACTTTTTCTCCCGTACATTATCTCACTGAATTTCAGATTTCTATGGGTCAATGATTGATTGCTGTGTGTCTTTCATTATTCTTTCTTCAAATAGTCACGCTTCTTGGTAGATATCCACCATTTTATGATGGATGTGGGAACCAGAGGAGTATCATCATCTAGTTTTAAAGTGGAGATTATCACAAAATGATGGATTTACAATCTGATGCCATGATTGAATAAGACATTGAGGATACCTTTTTGGGAGTCTGTTTTCTATGCAGAAGTAAGAGAAATAAATATTTGTTCCTAATGTGGTGGGTCGTATTAATAGATTATTGTTCCCTAATATTCACACATTCTACCCTTCCACCACTCTGCCCCATGGGAGAAATATATTTTTTCATTCTATGAGACAATTTGCCATGAGATTTAATTTGGGCAAGAGAATATGAATGGCCATGACATTTAGTAAACTGAAGCATTAAATGTGATCACATGGAATAGCTTAGCCCCTTGATTGTGTTTCTACCACAAGAAAGGCATGACTGATATACAGACTGCTCCTTTAGATTGAATGAGGAGGCACATGGAACAACACCTAGAGAGACTCTGGGAACCTACAATCTATATGTGCAACATGAGTGTTAATGGATAAAAGCCCAAAATCTGGAAAATAGTTTAAAGAGATATATTCCGAGCCAAATGTGTGTGACCGATGGCCTGGAGCACATGACCTCAAGAGGTCCTGAGAAAATGTGACTGAGGTGGAAGGGTTGATTTTTATATATTTATGGATGTAGGAATTACATGTAAAATCATAAGTCAATACATGGAATGTGTACATTCCTTTGGCCCAAAAAGGTGGGCATCTCAAAATTGGGGCTTACATATTATAGGTGGGTTCAAAGATTCATTGATTTGCAGTTCATTAAGGAAATGAAGCTTTGTCTAGAGGCTTGGAATGTTGTAAGTTAAAATAAGGAAATTTAGGCATTATTCTGTTTTATAAGATTAAGGATAGACACCCAGTCCCTTCTGGCTTGCAAGTTTCAGTTGAGAAGTCTGCAGTTAGTCTGATAGGTTTTCCTTTGTAGGTTATTTGCTGCTTTCGCCTCACTGCTTGGAGGATTGCTTCTTTAGTGTTTACTTTGGTCAGCCTAATAACTATGTGACGTGGTGATTGCCTTTTCACATTGAGTCTCCCAGGAGTTCCGTGTGCTTCTTGTATCTCGATGTCTAGATTTCTGACCAGCCCAGGCATATTTTTTTCCGGTATTCCATGAACTAAATTTTCCAGCCCTTCTGCATTTTCTTCTGTCTCAGAGATACAAAGAATTCTTACATTTGTCTTCTTTACATAATCCTACATTTCTCGTATGTTCTGGTGTTGTCTCTTGTTACTGTGCTCTTTTTCTTCATCCAATTTGTTTAGCACATAGGCATCATCTTCAAGTTCTGAGATTGTTTCCTCTGAATAATCCATTCTGTTCTTGAGGCTTTGCACTGTGTTTTGAAGTTCCTTGAAAGCCTCCTTCCTTTTTAAAATCTGTTTGGTTTTTCTGTAGTGTTTCTGTTTCTTTAGAGAGTTTTTCATTCATTTCCTGTATTGCTCTTAAGGTTTCTTTATGTTGAGTTTCTATTTTCTCTTCAATTCCACTGAGTTTTCTTACAATTCATCTTTGGAATTCTTTCTTTGGCAATTTAATCATATCATGTAAGTTGTTATGTATTGATGGAGATTGAATATTTTCTTTTAGGGGAGACTTTTCTCTATGATCTTTCATATTTCCAGTGTTCTTTTGCTGATTCTTTCTCATCAGCTTACTTTGCCAAGAACTGGGGGTGCTGGGGCTGAGTTATGGCTTTAACTCCAAAACCCCAAAGGGACGTTCCTTGATAGTGCTCGGGAAATGCACTCTGGGCCTGTATTGCCTTAGAGGTGTTTTAGCCTGTTGGGTTGTCTCTCACCTGTTGTCTTCACCTATTGCCAAAGGAGATTAGTAAGTTAGGATCCCATGCTTAGTCTCCCAGGTGGTGAATCACTCTTGTGTGAGTGATTCCACTGTCCTCTGCTAGTTTGAGAAGAAAGGCACTGTGTCAGGCTAATGGGGTTACCCTGTCTTTGTTGCTTGTAGTTTGCATGGAGGAGTCAATTATCAAGGCATTCCAATACCTTTGTGTTGGGCTCTAAACCCTCAAATAGGCTACGCCAGCACCCCAATCTTTGGGAAATGACTTGTCTCTCCCAAGAGTTATTTGAGCCCTGTTTCTGCTTTAGGTGGGGTAAGAAGAGCAACAGGTGCCTGCAAGCCTGAGAACATATATACTTCTGTGGTTTCTTGATCTGTTGCTGGGGGGAGCTGCTAATGTTATTCAGGGCTCTTTTGCCACACTTGCAAGGCAGCCCCAGGTTGGGGGTGTCAATTGGTGCAATTGCTGAGGACTCTGGCCAAGATTTTCCTTCTTGGACCTTAAGTCCCAGAGCTGGCAGCGGCCTGGGCACCAAGCACAAGCCCTTGTGTTATGTTCTTATCAGATGATCAGGACCAACCCACTGGTCCGATTAAACATTCTGTCCCCTTTTGCTTAGCTCCAAGGACCCACAGATTCATCCCTGTCACACAGAGAAAGCAACTTTTCTCCTTTCTCCCTGCCTCCAAGGGTATAGCCTGCCCTGCATGGCTGGAGAAGGGGTGTTGCCTGAGACCACTTCACGTTCTGGTGCAGAAAACCTCTTCTCTCGTTTCTCCCTTCCTCCAGGGGTGGATCCACCCTGCCCAGGGGAAGTCATACAAGTCTAGCTGGAGAACTGGGGAGAGGCGCTGCCAGAGGCTGCTGCGTGGAAAGAGGCTTCTCTCTTTACTCCGCCCCTCCAGGGGCAGCGTTAGTCAGGTCTGCCTGAAGTGCCAGTAGATGGGGTGGCTGGGGCAGGGTATGGCTGCCCTAGGCCACCGCGGGTCTCAGTGAAGAAAGCAGCTTCTTTCGTTTCTCCACCCCTCCAAGGGCAAACTTTGGTCAGCATGAGGCAGAAACGGCCGGCGAGGGGAGAAACTCCTCCGAGGCCATGGGGCTGCTCTGCCCTGAAAGTGGCCTCTGTTGTTACTCTGTCCCTCCAAGAGTGGAGCTCGGTAGGCGTGAGGCAGAAGCCGTTGGTCAGGCGGACAAGCTCCTTCAAAGCAGCGAGGCAACTCAATCCAGAAAAAGAGGCTTCTCTCGTTGCTCCGCCCCTTTAAGGGAGGAGCCTGGTCAGCGAGAGGCAGCCGCGGCCGGGCAGGAAGCTCCTCTGAGGCAGCCGCCGCTGGGCAACTCAGCCTATCGAGCGGCCTCTCTCGTTGCTCCGCCCCTTTAAGGGTGGAGTTTGTGAGGCGTGAGGTCGAAGCAGCCCGGGCAGGGGACAAGCTCTGCCGAAGCCGTGGAGCAACGCAGCCAGGAAAGTGGCTTCTTTCATTATTCCACCCCTTCAAGGGAGGGTCTTGCTCTGCCAGGCAGTGGCAGTGTCCCCACCTGAGTCTATTGCCTGGGCCTGCCCTGCTGGGCCAGAGAAGGGGCGGTGCCCCCTTCGGCAACCGCCTCAGCATTTCTAGGCTACGGACCCACAAAATGGCGGCCGCCCACCCACGGAGAGCCAGCACTGGAGGCGACTATTCGGGGGACAAGTGGGCGCTGGACCTGGCAGCTGTCTCAAGGAGCTGCTGGCCGTCCCCTGTGCTTCCCTGATGCAGTGACTCGTGCCCGTTCAGTAGAGAGTCCCACAAACTCTATGGACCCTGCACTGGCTGAATCTTTGGCAGTTTCCACAGGCAGAGTTTCTCCCTGGGCTTTCGCCTTCCTTGGTCTGGACCCCGCGAGCGCCAGAGGTGAGAAATCTGTCTCCCAACTCCCTCCCGCGGATCCGGGAAGTGTCCGCTCAGACCTGACCCTCCCCCACCCAGTGCGGACCCAGCATAGAGCACGGGAGAGTTCAAAATGTCCCCCGACTGTGTCCCTTCTCCACCCTGCCCGTCAGCCTGTGCCTCAGCTCCGCACTGACTCCAGGCGCTTCCCTGCCCGAGTGGGTGTGGAGGGCGGTGGAAGAGGAGTCATCCTCCTGTGGGTCAGACTGCACTGCCCCGGCCGGCCCCAGCCTCTGTTCCCTGTTGTGTATCGTGCACTCTCCGAACTTAGTGGTCCATTCTCCAATTCACCTTCCCCCCGGCCCAGGGCTGCTCGTCCCGCGCCGCTTCTCTGCAGATTCCCGATGCTGTTCCTGTGGGGGAGCGAGCCCCTCGTGTGCAGCTGGCCGCGTTCTTCGCCTCCCGCTCCGGGAGCAGAGAGCCAGGAGGGCGCCGCTCATCCGCCATGTTTTCCTCCCAAGGTTAGCTTTTAGAGTGAAGTATTTCTTGAACTCCTGTTAACTTAAAAAATACGTCATTATTTATTACTGTATGATAAAATAAGTCCTATTGTCCCCCGAATTTGAACAATATCCTGTAGTTTCTAATTTGAAGTAATAAAAAGAGATGGTATAGATTCAAGACTAATTGACATGAAGTTACATTAGAAGGAATGTTCTTTGGAGTTCAAAGAAATATTAGGAGAAAAAAAGATTTTTAAATTCAATTCAATGGCATAGAATATTGAATACGTGTATTCTTATCATGATCTACATCTGTGCTTCTTAACTGCTACAGGATTTTCAATATTGACTTTCATTCAAATTTGTTTGCATGCTGTAAAAATCATTTAAGCCGTATAGGTCATTCTTATCTCATGGAGCATATCAATTTGAGTTCCAGAGGAAACCTTAAATGCCTATATTAAAGTGATTTTTGATCTTGGGCTTTCAAGCAAGAACTGCAGACATTTCCTTAGACTTTGTTTACTTCAAAATAAAATAGTTCTTGTAGGAGAAACCCCATGTTGTGGGTCTTTTCTGACTCTAGACTGCCTACACAATATTAAATATCAGTATGCTCAAATTGTTTATAAATTAAGTGTACTAACATCAAATATAGATAAAAGACAAACTATCATAAGTTATCAATGAAAGATGAAAATTCTGAAGTAAAATTTTACAACTATGGACACATTAAATATGATATGTCAGAATAATTGAGACTGAGATGAATTGAGACTAAACAGAATCATGGATTTAAATTTTGCCCTCCTTCAAATCTTTAATTTTTCTGAAAGTCCTACTTATGTATTCTTAAAAAGCAGACAACAAACAAATAAAAAAACGGCTTTTAGGGAATATCTCACTTTAGTGAAAAAATTTGCTTCTTTTCATCTTCTCAGAGAAAATTCTCTTCTCCCCCAATATTTTTACTGGATTTACATTAAAAATTCATAGTATAAGAAGATAAACAAAAAATATTTTACTTTAGAAAACAAAGGAAATTGGTAGAAAGCTTTGAAATATCAACATGCATTTTTATTTGTTGTATCTAGCCAATCTTAAAGTGAAAGAGAACTAAAAGGAACTAGTCTCTTCAGTATGACCTACTCTTTTTTTTTTTTTCTTTTTTTCTAAGTCTGTCACTATTACTAGAAGTATCTGCTGGGCTTGATTTCTTTCATTAATGGGGTCTGTTCAAGAAGAGTGTAATTTTCCCAGCAATACTCTTGGAGAGCTTTTTGATTCAACAACCCCAAACATATACCATTGAGAGATTTCATTTCCAATCAGCTCTCCTACTAGTGCAATGGTGTCTGTAGTTCCTGGTAAGGCACCACACACTGTGACATAAAGATAAATAAGGAGAAACTGAAGTGAATATCCTTTCCCTTTCAGTGCATATGCATTTGGAAGACCCCTCTTTCTATTTTTGAGTACATGAGAAACTTAATAGTTTGGATGCTCCCTGCATCTCATGATCTTAAGGAATTTTTGTTTGCTTCCTTTACCTTTCTATATCATTATGGAAGTTTCTCCATGGGTCTCTGAATTACTCTGTTTTGTTAGTTAAATCAATAAAGCCCTTTATTTGAAAAGAGAATTGCATTACAGTGTTGTCAATAATGAAGGGTTATTGCAAGAAGGGGCTCAGAGAAAATAATTAAGAAGTGGAAATCTCTTAAGAAACTTTTGCGAAGCAATTGTAGATGTAATCCATTTATGCAAATAATGGGCTTACATTGTATAGCAGCTTTCATCCAAATAGATTACTAGGTGCTTAACAAATGTGACTATTATACTCATGAATGTGTAGTGTATTCTTTCCTTTTTCTGAAGTTGTTTTCATGATGAAATGTTAGATCTGCTTAATAAACTTTGGTATAGATTATTTAGGCAAGAAATATAAAAGAGTGAATAATCCATTTGAGATGATTAAATTACATTAAAGTGGTTCATTATAAAGCACATCTCTAAAACTTCAGGATCTGTGGAGGCTATAGCTAGATCTAGTGGACAAAATAACTTGGGTTGTATCTCCTCTCTTGTAATCATGAATTGACAAATTTACCCACTAACACTATCTCACCTTTTCTTTGCCTCATGCAAAATTCTCCTATTCAGAAGTATGAGAACTTCCATTCCATATGGTTGCTATTACTTATACTTTTCATCAAACTGCAGTTGTTTCTATTTCTGGTTTTGTGTTCTTGCCCTTATATTTCATAAAATTCAGCTTTTATAAGATCCTACTTTGGTCCTCCATCTTCCTGTTAGCACCCTCCTGTCCTTTTTCTCATTTTCTTTAGTGAAATCCTGAATTTCTTTACATGTGTCAAATATAGACATTTACATAGTGGCTATCTATTCAAACCAAGATGAGTTTATACTTAAAAATAACATCCAGGTATGCTGTTGCTGTGTGGACAAGGATTTGTTGTAAATGATATTGGGAAAATAAACGGAAAATTTGTGAAAGAAGTGTGTTATTTAATGGAGGATGGTTTGCTTCAGATAGTAGAAGAAAGCATTAAGAAGTAAGTGTCATGTTATCTATTTGGAAATATTAAGACAAGAGAAGTTATTGAAATGTGCTCTGGAATAACCAATAAATGAAATGTAGAAGCTAGCTAGAGTCTTAAAAAATTAAGATTACTCCAGTTTGAGTATCATTAGGGTGAGAGTACAGAGTTATACAGAGGCCCAGTCACTAAGAACTGACCATGTTCCAGACCCTGTGAATACGAAAAGGAACAGGGCACGACAATCTTTGCTTTTCAATAATTGGTTCACTTGGTCAAGGAAAAAATTATTCATGACACTTGGTAAAGATGATAAGGCAGACTTCATGCAGGGGGATCCACGGTGATAGGTAGAGGGACCATTGCATCTGGGTCTTACAGTAGGGGATTGAGCTTGAACTCAACTCTGACTTCAACAAGGGCAAGTGGGGATTTATAACCCAGGGGCAGAATAGGGGTGAGTGGATGGAAAATTACTAAGAGGAAACATTGAGGATAAGGGATTTCTGGCTAAACTGACTTGATATGATTTTTGCTGAAGACAGGCCACTGTGAAGCTGTTGAGAGTAGTCAGATCCAAAGGGATTTAGCAGAACTGTTGCTCAAACTGGATTCTACAAGGATGGAAAGGGAAGCCCAAGATTGGGCCTAGTCAAATAGAGAACTCAAGGGAGCCTCATTAAAGTTTTGGTCAGAAGAGAGAGTCTTTGTCAGAGTTTTTATGGATAATTGCAATTATAAAGAAAAAGAAAAAAGGTCTTTATGGTTTGTGGTCATAGAATGAAAGTCTATTATTGAAGACTAGACAAGGAGAGGTAAATAGTATAATCGTATTATCATTTTCCAGGCAAATTTATACTTTGTGACTTTAAATATATTTTGATAGTAAGGCAGACATATCTTTAATTCTAACCTTGAGACCTTCTATAAGACAGGATAATAAACAAAATTCTCTCAGAGTAGGTACATGCCTGTTTTATATCTTTCTAACTTTAAAAGTTGATTGGCTCTTAAAGCATGGCATTGGATATATCTCCCTATCAGAGTGGTTGAAAAGGATGATTTAAGGATAACTTGAAATTACAAAGGCCTTCACAAATTAAGTTAATTCTCCCTTGCAATAGCCTTTCTAGGTAGAAAAATACTGTCGTCCTATAAATGACAGTTAAAATTGAGATGTAGTTAAAAATAAATTAGTTAACGTAGAGAAAAATCAAGATTATTAACTTTATAGTAGGCTTGTGGCCTGATGTTAAAATCTCTTCTTCCCTGCTAATGGTAAAATTCTTCAGAGTTAGGGCTTTCTTAGGGCATGTACCTTTTGTGTCACCATCATCACTGGTAATAGCCTTATTATCATTATCATTTTCATTGTTATTACAACACTGGTCACATTAGCATTTCATATTGAAATATTTTTAATTACACTCTGCAGATACTGACAGCATATGACAAATAGACTGCTTCGAAATAGTTGCAGTTCAAGCTTTCTCTCTTTTGGTCTATGTGTGAAAATAGGGTGGAAGGCAGAAGGCCAACCATTCCTTTAAGATTTACTTTAGAATTTTAGCTAGTGCATTAGTAAATAAAATAGCCCCTTGTTGAACCATGCTCTTTATTTTTTTACCTTTTTGTTTTTTCTTAGCTCTACTTATGGATTTATTTTCCTATATTGTTTTGCATAAGCTATGTTAGCATTTGTCCTGAGCTCCAAGCACTATATACTGCTTTAGCTTACAGTCCTTTTAGTTAAAATTTGGTACAAGAGGTTTTTATATGACAGACTTATTGTATAAGTTTGTTGTTTTAGTTTTTCCTTTCTGATATGTTTTTTTAACTGTAAGATTTGAGTAATTCAAAAGGGGCCCTTTTGCATATTCTAACTTCAAGAATTTTGTACATGCTTAGTAGAAGAAAAAGAAGGACAAATTATTTACTTCATTTGTTTATTGTAGAAATAATCCTGAAATAGACAGTATTTATTTTCCAAATAGACCGGTAGTGACAATGTTGACCTTGACCTGAGAGCCCTATGATCCTGGAATAGTGAAGGTTAAAGAAATCTTCCAACTCCTTTAGGTCCTGGAAAAGAGTTTGCTGCAAACAAACATCCCTCCCTGTATGGCTGAGAGAAGACTCATGGATGTCTTTTTTTTTTTTTTTTTTTTATCCTATAACAAGGCCAGACAAAAACCCTCCAAATTCCCATTTTTTTGCCTCATAAATGATTAGTTGAACCGCTTGTCCCTTCTGATCAGTAGGAACAAAATGCTTGTTAACTAAACTTTGGCTAAATTCTCACCTTCCCCAGGCCCCTAAACAAAACCAAAGCCTGAACCAGCATACAGTCCTTCCTTAAAAGCCTTTCTCAAGAATAGGTCAGCCTCAGGGTAAAAATATTTTCTGATCTAGCTTCCTTTCATCCCACTTCCTCATCCATTTTAGCGTTATTTATTCCTGCTTATAAAAAAGAAAAAGCCCTTTTCTGTCTAGCCTTCCAGAGACTTGTGAGTTTCATGGGGACAGCCATCTCCCTACTACAGCAATTTCCTCGACCCTCGTTGCAATAGTACCTTTCCTCCTCTTGCAATGAACTTTTCTAATAAACTCTTTCCTTATCAATGTCCAAAGTTGTTTTTATTTGACATCCATAGAAATTTGTTAGTTAATTATACCATTAAAGTCAGCTAATGCCTTAAATGTGGTAGATTAAATTGAGGTAAACAATGTATCTACAGTAAATTATTATCAAAAAATAAATAAATTACTATCCAGTTATCAATTTATTGTACCTTGCTTTGTGATTTCGCATCTGGGCTCTGTAGACTCAGAGCTGAGTCACTGGCTGGAAGAATGTTAAACATCATCAATAGAGGGCACTAAGGTGCCTCTGCAAAGAGGGAGTAGTAGGAAAACACTACCCTTCTGGGTTCAAGTTCTCCATATTTACTTTTCAGCCTGGAACTTAGGCACCTGTACAGAAAAGCTCCAAGCTGTGCCTTCAGGCCATGTCCTCCCCACCAGCAGCCTTCCGAAGGCTCCAGTTCACCCACATCACAACAACTGGTTGCTTCTAAAGACTATTGGCAGTCCAAGTTCTTTGACAATTTTCTTCAAGACATGCTGTGTGTCCCTTTGGTAGCCGTGTTCTCTTTGCAGAAGCCTGAATCTCAGCATTGCTGAGTCTCTCCTAGTTCCTAGTTCCTTTATCATTTCTCTTCTTCAGCCTAGAGGTAATAGCTGCTCATTTGGCCCTACTGCTTCTAGATCCCTGAAAGCTACTTTTACTTCTTTTCGTAATTAACCACTTTTTACTGGTTAACAATTTTTTTTTAATGCTTTTTTTTGTGTGTGTGCATATGCTGTAAAGTTTTATGGGTTTTGATAGACGCTTTTGTCTTGGTATTCATGGTTAGAGAGTTTCATTCATACAGAAGTTTCATTGCATGAAAACCATCCCCTGTGCTTTACCAATTCAATTCCTGTTCTCCCCAAATCCCTAACAACCATTGATCTCTTTACTGTCTCTATAGTTCTGCCTTTTCCAGAATGTCATGTAGTTGGAATCATATAGTGTGTGTCCTTTTTAGATTGGCTTTTTTCACTTAGTAATATGCATTTAAGGTTTCTCAATATTTTTTCTTGGCTTGATAGCGTTTTTCTTTTTTTCTTTTAAATTCCAAAATATTAAGGAAGTACAATTTTTTTACGTGGATACATTTTATAATTCTTGCTTAGGTCACAGCTTTTACTGTGCCCATCACACCAATAGTGTTCATTGTACCAGATAGGTAGGTTTTTACCCCTTCCTTCCTCCCCCTACCCCCTTCTTGGTTCCAATGACCTTTACATTTCTTTGTGCCCATGTGTTCCCATTGATTAGCTCCCAATTATTAGAGAGTACGTGTGGTATTTGTTTTTCCATTCTTGAGATAACTTCACTTAGGATAATGGTCTCCAGTTCCATCCAAGTTGCTGTAAAAGACATCATTTTATTCCTTTTTATGAGAGAGTTCAGGCATTTAGAATGTGTTCAATAAATATCAGTTAGATAAATAAATAAGTTCAATGTTTCTTAGTACTTAGTGATAAGATCCAAGGTACTTTTTATCAAAGGTAGGAAAAATGATGGCTGTTTTTAGCCAGTATGACTCTCCATGCCTCTGTGGCTGACCTTGAATTACAGAGGTAACCTAAGCAGGTACTGCTGAGCCAGGGATTAGAAAACCAAGAAAAGAGAATCTTTTAGTCTCAGAAGAGACTATTGTACTTCAAAGAGAGTAGTATGTAGGCTTTGTATACGCTGATCATTGGGAGACCTTTTCCTCCTTGTTTTTTCTCAACAGAGCCTATAGGCTGTGACTTTAAACCTCAAAGACAAGCTATGTGTCACATGGGGTACAGTGTTAAAGCATGAAGGTTTAGCCTTATAATTTTAGGCTGAGCATTAGATGACACATTAAATCAATAGGCAAATCATAGTTCCACTTTATGTTTTTATTAGCTGTATTCAGGACCAAAGAAAAAACAGTGTAAATAACTTACTATATTTATGAGGTCTGTCCAAAAGTTTCAAGGGCAGCACCCATGTCTCTAACACATGGTTTCTAAGAAAGTCTGATTTATGATTTATTAATTATATACCCTCTGACTGTGGATATTGACTTCAAGAGCCAGTCAGTGTATTCAACCACAGAAAACTGGTGAATATTTATTAACGGGTAGATAAATAGGAAAGGGGGCAGCTCTCTTTCCATGAAAATATTACTGTCATTTGCATGGGGTAGAAGAAACTTTGGGATGAGATGAGCATATATCCCAAGGTCGAAATTGGTAAAGAAAACTTGTACCTGGAGTGTTTTATCGTAGGAAATTTGTTGGCACTGAAGGAGTATAAAAACTTGGGACATCAGAGAAATTTCAAGATGTGAGATGAATGACGCTCAGGAAATGCTTTTAGCTCTCAAAACAGCAGCAAGCATGCCACAGAAGTGTCAACGTGTATATGAGGGACGTACTTAAAAGGAGGCAAGATCATTGAAGCCAAACTAGATTTATATGATGGGATAAAAATATAGACTTATTTATTCATTTAAAAATACTTTCTTAGGCACTTGAAATACCTCACAGTGAAAATATATATACACTCATTATGTACTAAGACAGAAATCCCTGCTCTTTGTAGAGCTCATGTTTCAGCAGATATACTCGGAATTTACTGTCTTTAAAATGTCATTAATAAGGACAATGATATGTGAGTTATTACTAGGTTGAATTGAGTCAGAAAAAGCTAACAGAAAAAAGGAGTCATGGCCTCATGGAATGATGCTCCAGAGAAGGTCTGGATCCATAGAAATATTGAGAGGCATTCCGTTGAACTTCAGATCTGAAGTCAATAGTAATAGCACTTAGACTAATCATTCATTGAGAAATGGGATGCATAAACACAGGCAAAAATATATGCATGCTTGTAGTTCCAGCTACTCAGGAGGCTGAGGCAGGAGGATCCCTTGAGGCTAGGAGTTCTGAGCTGCAGTATGCTATGATTGTTCCTGTAAATAGCCACTGCACTCCAGCCTGGGCAACATAGCAAGACTCTTATCTCTAAAAAAGAATTTTAAAAATTTGAAAAAATTTTAAAAAGTGGTAAAAATATTCAAATAAATTTGAAAGGAGCATCAGAAGATAATCTTGACATGTCTTATCAGTTTTAGATTAGTTTCAATATGGCATATATCCTTAGCATAGCAGGGAAATGTCTAATTAGGACTCCAAGAGAAGCAAAAGGAATGTAAAATATACTAAAGGGAAACCAGTCAGGACATTAACAGATGGAGTCTAATCCTGAGCTAGTTGAGTATTTAATACTAACAATAATTAAAAACCAGAAAACCCAAATCGAATATCTCAAACCCAAAAGCAAAAAAGAAGAAAGAAAAGAAGGTACACTTGGGAGAGAAGCAAAGGGACAACCTAAGAAAATTAAAATGTTAAAAACTCTTCCAAGTCTGCCTAAAACAAATAGGGTAAGAACAGTGGAAAAGAGAACATGAGGGCTTGTCCCATTAAAGCAGAAAAAAGAATTATTGAAACAAAATGTTTCTGTTGCTGTTGAAGTAGAAGTTACTCAAGGTATGGAAAGTTAAAAGGTTATTAGAAGGACATTTTTAAGGTGTATTTGGTCCTCTTTGGAATTTCAAGACATATTTCAGGAGGATAGGATGTAATTTTGATTCAAGATTCTGCCTAGGATAATTTTCCAACTGAGGGGAAAAAATAATGGGAATGAGAAGAAACTTCTTTAGGAGGCAGGTTAAAGAGGGCTAAGCAATTTGTGGAGCAAGAAGCAATAGTAAGGGGTTAAAATGCCAGATGATGAAGTGAGGAACTTTCTGGAAGACCCCGGGTACTGTGGGCATCACCGCTGCAGACTTGCACATCTTATAGGAAAACTGGTCATCACGGTATCATTTTTTTAGTAAAGGAGGCAGAAAGAATAGGTTGATCCTGCCCCACCTTCCTTCCCTAATCCTGAGGTATGGTAAACATGATGACATAATTAACCATTTGTTCTGTCAATTGATAATTAAACTCGCAGGTTGTGAACTCCATCCGTCTGCATAGGCTAATTGGCACCCTGTTGAGGTCAAACCAAGATTTTTCTCCTTTATTATCATAGTGTCTTGGTGGTCTAAGCCTTCAGAAATTTTTGGCAACATTAGTTTGGAGAAAGCATAACTCTCAAAATGTGATATTGTTTACGGACCCTTGAGGATTTCTTGCGTTTTCTAAATTTTATGGGTATAAGGCTGGTATTGCAATGATAATACTTGTCCTAGTAATTGTTAAAGACTTTTTAAATACAGTAATAGATACAATAATACTAAAAATTTTAGTAATCATTCTTGTATGTGTCAGGCGCTGTTATTTTAAGGCCTTCATTTATAATTTAAAATATAAATAGATTTAGAGTTCAACTAATTCAACTTTAGAGCCTAAAAGAACTTGCTCATTCCAGGGACAACCAGTTGAAAGAATAATTTCCTGAGAGTGAGCTGAGAAAGAAATTGAGAATGATAATTGCGGGGTTTCTTGAGATTTTAATAATTTTGGAGTGAAATTAAATTTTGGACTTTAATTTCTTCCTGGAGTTTCATAAAGGGGAGAGGATTTAATAGCATTTAAATGTTAGACATTTAAATATTTGTGTTCTTTGAAGTATATCCCTTCTATTGTTGAACTGATTACCAAATTTCTACTAAGATATATCCATCCTTGAAACAGGGTATGATATTTAGGATGGGAATTATTCTAGGGAGCAATTTTATTTTATTTGCCTGTGGGGGAGTGTGGACTTGGAATTAATTTTATAAAATGTTTTGACTTAATCTAATGTTTTCTTGAGGCAAAAGCTAAATCCACATCCAGTGGTCCCAGGATAATACTCAAAAAAAAAAAAAAAAAAAAAAGCTACATCTGATACAGGGCAATTGTTTTAGGAAGTAGGAGTAGGACTAGCCTGAGAGAATAATGGGCTTCTCCACCCAGCGGCACAGCTTTTAATTATTAAGGGTTAATTGTTAAGACCCATAGGTTAAGACAGTAAGATCTGGGGAGTGATAGAGTGCAATTTACTTCCATATAAATCTGTTTCCTTGAGAAATCATTTATTCCAGTCCCTGGGAGAGAACAGTATTGTGAAGTTAACTTTTGCTTCTCTTCCAAGTTTCTAACTCTGTCCCTTGCTAATTGCCTAAAGCAATTCAAGAGAAAACAAATTGATTAACATGATAATTGTTGTTGAGACTTGAGTCTCAGTTCCCATATTTTGAGCATTGACAATTTTGGGATGTCATGTTATTATTTTTATAAATTTTTATAGGTCTCTACTTATTTTTTAGTTTATTTTAGATTTCCCTGAATTTTATATTTTTAAAATCATTTTTAAGTCAATTATACATGCAAATTACTGTTTTTTTTATGGTTTTATTTCCTGACATGATTCGGGATCAAATCACTGTTTTTAACACAAAAAATTGGGCCAATTTTAATAACAAACAGTTGGACTTTAGTAGGAAAATGTAAAATATTTAACATTAGCATACTGGCTGGAGCAACTTACACCTTCAACAATAGTGTATTGATTGGAATGCTTTTAAATAAAGGTTCTATAATTGATGAATTGCTTAAGTAAAATTTGATAGTTTAAAAAAATGAATAAAAAATACTTAAGTATAGAACTAGAAGTATAAATCAAGGTTTTACCAGTGATAGTATCTGGATGCTTGCATTTGTACTTGTTTTTATCATAATTATTTTTTATTAAAAATTACATTTGTGCTAAGGAAAATGTAAAATTAACTTTACAATAAAATGATACTCCAAAAGGAAAATAAGTGGTTTTGGAGAGTCTGGGTGATTTATGCTTGAAAATGATAATTCATTATAAACCAATTATTCCTGTTCTGCTGGTTTGACTGTATTTTAATTTTATGCTCAGGTGTGAAAAACATTTAGTTTGTTCCAATTAATTCCTTCTCGTTGGACATTTAATTTTACTTGCCGAATCAAACCCATATGACTGAATATTGAAGTTGTGCCAAATTATTTCCAGTTAACTAGCTGTGCAATTGCAATGTATGTTAACTCTTTAATTAAAACTAAAAATTTTAAATTAATTAGAATATAATTAAATACAGCTTTAAAATCTATGTATGTTTTATACTTAACTCTGAAAAATGAAATTTTGTCTTTTTTTAATTTTAATTGCATTTTAGGAACTTGTGTCTCAAGGTCACTGCTATGGTTTGAATATTTGTCTCCTCCAAAACTCATAGTGGAATTTATTTAGTTAATTATTTAGTTATTTAATTTTGCTCTCTCCCACCTCCCAACAGATGTAGGGCATTTGTTAGGGAGGCCACAAGTTTTGTGCCCCTTGTCACAATGATTCTAGATGCCTGTTGGGTGTGTTGTAAATTATGGTGGAACAAGATTATGGTGAAGCAAATCCCAGACAGTATATCAGTTCATCTGTAAATATTTCAGTATGATCTTTAAAAGATCAGGTGTCTTTGAAAAGCATAACCACAGTTAAGTATCACATCTAACTGACAATAATTTTTTAATGCCAATTTTCTATTTCTATTTTTTATTTTTTCCTTAGAATTTTTCTGCTAAAGAAATCAGGCCTGCAGAATTACTCACGGACTAGATTTTGCTTTCAGTGCATGGATTACATTTTCAGGAACATGGCCATATTTTACTCAACAAATATGCTATAGATAGAATTTTGAGTGGTTTGCAGTCTTTGCTGTTATGATGGTTCTGCAGTGAGTGGCTTTGTGGATACTTGTGTTTGTGTTTTTGTCTGTATGTGTTTTGGACAGCTCCCTAGACATAGAATTGTAGGATCAAAGGGTAATGCATATGAAATTTTGCTAGACATTGCCAAATAATCTTCCATTAGGTTTGTTCTATTTTGCATTCCTACCAGCAAAGTTTTAGCATGCATTTCCCCACAGCTTTGCTAAGAGAATAGATTGTCAAACTTTTGGAGTTTTGCCTAATAATTGAGAAATGCCATTTCAGTATAGCTTTTATTTGCATTTGTCTTTTTATGAGCCAGGTTGAGCATATAGATGGGATAAGCTGTCTGGACATTAAGAAATGATTTTTGAATAAAAATTTTTTATGGATATTAATAAGCAGTAGCTAGCCTGAAGAGCTATTTTCACAGCTGATAGTTTGTTGGGATATTAAATGTTAAAAAGATTTTGATAAACAAAATATTGAAATATCGCTAATTTAATCTGAACATTTAATCTAATCAATTGCAGTATATCTGAAAATATTTTGTAGAATAACTTTCATCTGATAACCGTTAAATGGGGATATTGGTAAAAGATGCGCGTACAGAGCTGCTTAAATATTTTCATGTTTTGGAGAAGGAAGAGTTCAGAGTTTTTTTCATTCATGATATTTTAATATGGCCTGAGGCTTCTTTAATTCAGTTTAGAAAACCTGTCAATGATCTAGTAATAGTGGATCACTTTAAAATCTAGAATGTGAGAAAGCAAAGAAGTATTTCTCCCTGTTCTCCAGTCTCAAGAATGAAGGGCTAAAGGCAAAATGGAATACTTAATAAGCACAAAGGGCCTGAGAGTTAAGAGGGTAGAGGTAAACGAGGAAAAATGAGAGGTTAAAAGCGTTCTCTTACAGAAGGAATGCCTTTTTGATATTTCTGTGTCTGAAAGATTTCTTGTTTTGTAATGTTACGCACTCTGGATTTAGCATTTTCTCTTCTTCTTCTCTTTTCCATGTTTGCTAAATTAAGCTGGGTTTTCCTTCCATTTGGCAGGTGGGTCCTGTGAGGCCTAAAGGAGCCAGGGTGAGATCAATTGGAAATCAGGTAGAAAATTGGCAATTTAGGAAAATTTTGTTCACCTGAGAAGAACTACTCAGTCGTTTATCACTTTCAGAGTAGCAGACTCCAGAGCCTGAGTTTGAGTCTAGGAGAAACGAGTCAAGGCTATAGCTTGACCTACTTTAATTTCGACAAAGCAATGGCCAAAAGGAATCCTTGAGGCTCACAAGGCTAGGAGATTACATGCCACTCTGAGGCCAAAGAAGTAGTTCCCTTGAGGACTTGAAAATAGATCAGACTGCTGCCTTGGGCTTCGGGTTTCTCAACCATTGTTTCTCGATGGAAAAAAAGTTAATTTCTTCCACGTGCCTATCACATGCTAGGTTATTGAACCAGCTTCTGAGGAGTTAAAAAGGCAAGGCTGCCGTGCTGAGGAAGGCTGTAACCTATTCAGAGGCACTAGAACACAATGGTTAGATGCATTAATTCCAGAGCCAGACCCTTAAATCTGAATACATTTTGCCAAGTTATTTAAGCTAACTGTAACTTAATTACTTCATTTAAAATTTTTAGTATTAGCTGACTTAATAATTGTAAGGTCCTTGAAATAGCAGCTGGTATGCAGTAAATACTTAATATTTGTTATGATTCTAGTTATTTAAAAGACTCCATCTTTGATTTGCCCCTGTAATAAATGTGTTTGTTTTTCATTTTTCTAACATGCCCAGTTCAGCTTTATGTCCTCAAAGGTGCAGAAAATCCTTCCTGATCATACTGTTAAGGGGCCAGGGACATACACACTTCTGGGTTTTTTTGGTGGATGAAGAAAATGCTTTGGGAATAAGCACTTTCCTAGCCATGCAATCTTTTCTTTGGAATTAATTAGCTATGCATCTAGAATAAATGATGGAGGTCTCAGTTTATTCATTTATATAATGTGGAAGTTTATCTTTGATGCCCATCAAACCTGTAACGCATTATTAATGAGTAGCCTTGACACAAAAAGTATGCTTTCTTGTTAAGCAGCTATATAAGAAATTAGAAATACTTTCAAGTACAGCCAACAACAACAGCACTCTATCTGCTGCTGAAAATTTTGCGGTCTGTTACAACTAATTCTTGGACCTGTAGGAAATTTTAGATCTAGAGTTTATAGTCCACTGAGCTTAAAGTTAATAACAGAGTATTTAAGATTAAGTGCTATATTTACAGAACTAGCAATTCTCTTTAGAAAACATACCCCTATAGCATTTGCCACACCTGCCAATCACTTGCAGTCAATCAGGTAATTTTGTCCAGAATGAGAGAGGGAAAACTGTTCAAACCTGTTGGATTTCTTTAATACATTTGAATATACAGTGAGGCAAAATAATTTGGACACCAATATCCAAAGGAAAAAAGGAACCCTTGTATATTGTGCATTTATCAACTTATTAGAAAATATGCCACAATTGGTACTACATCTCCATGCACACATGTATTCACACACACGTACACATACATACATACATGCTATACATGGGGGGTAGACACCATAATGGCAAAGATGTATGGGCATTTTTGTGTATGTATACAATTTATACTTAAAACACTGAAATGATTTCAAATCATTGCAGATTTCTGATTTACAGTTACTTATAGGCTACAAGATATCGTTATAACCTTAAGTGACGTTCAAGTCTTAAAAAACAGAGATATCACATCCTAACACTTTAGAGTTATTCATAAAACAAGTAACTCAAAATCTTGTGGTAAGTAGTTTCTAGCATGTTAACCTTAAGTAAAACATGAAGAGCATTTGACATTGGTATTGTAGCAAACTCTGCTACAAAAAATAAAAGTGCAAAATGTCTATTAGGAATTTGTTTCTATCTTCAGGCTGTATGGCATATGGTTTGAGGACATGAACTCTTGACATGGGCTGCCTGAGCTAAACTGGCTTTGTCATTTATTAACTATGTGACCTTGGGCACTCCATTTTCTCATCTGTCAAGTACATCTAAGAGGTGTAGGACAGTGTCTCACACAGCTAATAAGACCGTAATTATGACGAGATACCTGAAATCCCTTTGAGCCCTAGAATTCTGTGAAGTAGTAATCATATCTGTCTAAGAGGAAATACTGAGGGCTCCTTTAGCCATGTAATATTGAATAAAATGAGCTCTCACTGAAATAAACACTTCAGTTATTTTTTATCATATGCATTTATAATGTAAAAGAATAGCTTATAGAAGTTAGCTTAGAACTAGCAACAGTGCAAGGTGATTTGGGAAGGGTGACTGTAGTAATAATTGGAGAAATTGCACCGATTTATATTTCTAATCCTGACATATAAGATGAAGGACTCATGTAAAAGTCACTCATGTTTTATATGGGATTAATGTAGCTTTGTACTGACTCAGACTCAAAGAGAGTCATCTGCTCTCCATTTGCTGAGTCACATGTATTTGTTTAATCTGAACTCTTTATGAGGAGTGTGAAATAAAGAAAATTGAAAAGGACCAGTCCTAAGCCTGAGCAACACAATTGGTTCAGAGAATGTTTGAAAAACAGAAGGCCAGTGTTCAGTCATCTGGCCTCTATCTCTCTTGTCCTCTGTAGAGAGTTAGATAGTATACTTTATAAATTGCTGAGGAATGGAGATAAAACTTGATGATTTTAATGGAACTGGCTATTGTTTCCCTAGAGTAATTCAGTTAAAGTTGCCCTATGTTGAACATCAATGAAAAAATTTCTCTTTCTTCTTTGGTTCATTCTCTCTAGAGAGTTAAATGGGGGAAAAAATAACATTTCAGATCTTTTTTACAAGACCAAAATTTTCTGGCCAGTATTTGAACATTGCAAAGTATTGTGTAAGTAAAGATTATTCATTTAGACAGTGTTCTCATTTCAACAATAGCTCATTTCTAGTATTTAATTACATGATGTTCCAAGTGATATCATATCATTACAGTAGAATAGGAGAGCCTTTCCAATCGCTGTTTTGAATATTTCATCTAATTAGAGAACAGAACATTTATGTTGTGAGTATAATCTAATGTTGTAGGATATAATTTCTATTTTATTATTTGGATGAAGAAGATGGGAAAATGATCAGAAAAGAAATGTTTGAGTAAACATTTAAAATAAGTGCAAATGCTCAAATGTACTTTTTATTAATGTGAAACAGGTTATATCAGAGAATCATTGTATATTTTGTAATATTACTATCCTCTAAGGGTTAGATGAATAAAATACAGACATTAAAAACTGACATCAGAGTAGCAAAATTAGTGTGAAAATTAATTACTTCCAGTAATTTATTTAAAAGGACTTAAGACTCAGAAATAGACCCACACTAATATAACCATCTGATTTTTAAAGAAGATGTAA
Organism: Lepilemur ruficaudatus; assembly: GCA_963574885.1. Lineage (NCBI taxonomy): Eukaryota > Metazoa > Chordata > Mammalia > Primates > Lepilemuridae > Lepilemur > Lepilemur ruficaudatus. The sequence continues at coordinate 119,545 of CAUYRT010077211.1, forward strand.
AAGAAATTCAGTGGAGAAAGGGTACTCTTTTCTTTTTTCATTTTTTTCATTTTCTTTTTTTCAGAGCCTTGTTCTGAGTGAAGGGTACTCTTTTCTACAAATGGTGCTGGAGGAATTAAACATCCACAGACAAAAGTAATGAAACTTGGTCCACAGTTCATATTTTACCCAAGAACTAAATAAAAATGCAAAACTCAAAATTACAACATTTTTAGAAAATAACATAGGAGAAAACCCTTGGAACCTAGGCCTTGGTTAAGTGTTTTAGGCATGATACGAAAAGCACCATCCATAAAAGAAAAAAATTGATAATTTGGACCAAAATTAAAACTATTTGCTCTTACAAAGACTCTATTGAAAAATTGAAAGACAAGCTATGGAATAAGAGCAAATAATTGTAAACTACATATCTGACATCTATGAGAATATACAAGGACCTCTCATATCTCAACAGTAAAACAATCAAAAAACCCAAAACAACCAATCTAATAAAAAAATGTGCAAAGAACATTTCACTGAAAAGGAGATAAGGATGGCAAATGAGCACATAAAAAAATGTTCAACATTAAGAAAATATAAATTTAAACCAAATGAGTTATCCCTACACACCTGTTGAAAGAGCTAAAATAAAAAATAGTGATGATGCAGAGAAACTGGGTCTCTTATACATTGCTGGTGGGAGTGTGAAATCTGGGAAATGGTTTGATATTTCTTAAAAATACTAGGCATATATTTACCAATATATAATCCAGCATTTGCATGATGGGAATTTATTCTAGGGGTGGGTTGGGGAGAGGGGATTATGTTCATATAAAAACTTATACACATTGTTCAGAACAGCTTTATAAGAAATAGCCAGAACCTGGAAACAACCAATGCCTATCTCTTGGCTCCTGCCAAGGCTACACTTCCCAGCCTGTCTGGATGGCCAGCCTACAGGTTGTAACCCTTAATAAAAAAATAAAATCTCAGCGAGGCGCGGTGGCTCATGCCTGTAATCCTAGCATTCTGGGAGGCCGAGGCGGGTGGATAGCTCAAGGTCAGGAGTTCAAGACCAGCCTGAGCAAGAGTGAGACCCCGTCTCTACTGTAAATAGAAAGAAATTAATTGGACAACTAAAATTATATAGAAAATATTAGCCGGGCATGGTGGCGCATGCCTGTAGTCCCAGCTACTCGGGAGGCTGAGACAGGAGGATCGCTTAAGCCCAGGAGTTTGAGGTTGCTGTGAGCTAGGCTGATGCCACGGCACTCTATAGCCCGGGCAACAGAGTGAGACTCTGTCTCAAAAAAAAAATAGATAAATAAATAAAGTCTCTTTTCTAAATTTATAGACTTTGTGATTCCTTTTTGATCAACACTAGGAAGCCCCATGTACAGCAAGTACAATAAAATATAAAAGAAGAAATGTGTCAACTTCCACAATAATTGTAAATAGTTAAAACTTGTTTATATAACAAATAGTTTCTTTAAATGGATTCCAAATCAAACCCATTTATATGATGCTTGCAGACCTATATTGGAAATGATGTAGAAAGCTAAGATGCAAAGAATGCATAAAACAAATCCAAAATGAAAAATAAAAACATTAAAAAGCAAGTGTCAATATACTCCTATGAGACAAAGTAAAATTCGAAGTTCAAAACAGTAAATCAAAAAGAGTTGGCCATTCATATTAATAAACAATACCGTCCATAAATAAGCTATACCTTTCAAGAAACTATGAATTTCGGGGAATGATGCCACCAATATGGCAGAATAGGAAGCTTCTGACTCTCCTTCCACCCACCAAATAAACATTTATCCATGGATCAGTTCCCCCTGAGTGAAAGCCAGAGACCAGTCCAGAGACTCCTACCCACTAGGCAGCCAAGAAAACATAGACATCAAACGTGTAAGAGAAACAGAAGCACACCTGGGCACAAACTCCACTTCAGCCATTGTGCTATAACACTGGGAAAGGAATTCCCAACACCCAGTTTCTTCCTGTGAAAGAATAAGGTCTGAACCTCACGTGTAGGGCTTTAGCCTCAAATTTCCCTATTGTTTGACTCAATTCACCAACTGTGGGAGCAGAGGGGATTAAACACAGGTGTACTCCTCCAGACCATAGAAAATAAAGCAGTGGTTTTACGTGGGTGCACAAGCACTTCCAGGGACTTCACCCCCTTAGAATCAGTGCAAAGAAGGGGCTTAAAAAAACACAGACCTCTGTTTCTTCCTGGAAGGGGGTTATGAATCACCCTTCCAGTGGCTGCTGGGTGGCCTGGCTTCTAACTAACTTGCATTAGGGAGTTGAGGAGACAGTCAGTTATTCACCTGCCGCCAGTCTAAAAGGAGTTTGCAACCACAGCAAATGCCCGACTATGACAACATCCACCTAAGAGATTGAATCATAAATTTAGCTCTAGGAGTGGAAGGGACTGTTGTATATGTGTCTGTCTAGACAGTAAGAAAAAAGTGGCGTCTTTAAACAGGTGTGCAAGCATCTCCAGGGACTTCATCCTTCTGGAACAGTTCAGAAAAGGAGCCTAAAAAAAGAAAAAAAAAATAAACACAAAAAACCAAAAAAACCACCCTACAACTCCCTGTTTCACCATAGAAGGATTATAGGACATACGTTGAGGGTCCCAATTGTCAAAGTACCTCCTGAAAGACTACGTCCTAGACTAAGTAACTCTAGGAACAGAAGAGACTAGACATATGCAAGTCTCCTTTGATCCCAGAACAAAGACATGGTTTTAAATGAACATCTAAACACATCCAGGAGTTATACCCCCTTGGAGCAGTGCAGAAAAGGGGCAGAAACACGCAGCTTTCACTTTCTCTCCAGAGGCAACACACACTCCCAGCGGCTACTTGACACCTGGTCTCTAATGACCTGGTCTCTAGTGATCTCCCATGCTGAGCCAGCGAACAGGGCAAAGAAACAATGTCTCTTTGGTAGGTGGAGAAAGAGCTCAGCATTTCAGGAGACCTCCACCTGGATTGCTCCAGGGATAAATCCAAGCCTATCAAGTCTTTGGCCATACCCAAGCGCCACAACTTCCATAGCTCCCAAGGGACCGTCTCTCCTTAAAAACCTAGCTCTGGAAGTTGAGAGGGCTTTGCAGTCCTGGGTGACCCCGATCACGGTCCTGTTAATAAGAATAAAGACAAGAAAGGAAGTAGCAGATATGGAGGTGATGAAAATGAGTTTTGTCTTGGACATTCTGAATTTGAGATTTCCTGGTACATCTCTGTGCAATTAATAGTAATAATAATAAGCAGCATGAATTCAGTGCTTATTATCAATGGGTCCTGTTTGATGCATTCTACATGGATTTTAAAAATTTTATCCCTATGACAATATTATTTAATAGATGCTATCATTATTTCTATTTAACAATGAAAAATCTGGGGATTAGACACATAAAAGAACTTGCCCAATGGCAAACAGCAATTGTAAGATAATCATTTGAACAGAAGCTGTCTGTTTCTGAAGTTCAAACTTCTTACCTCCATTCTGTACTGTTCTTTTAAGACTATCTTACAAAACAAGCAAGCAAACAAAAACCTCCCAAAACTGGTGATTGCCTGTAAATTCTAAATTTCTTTTGGTTGCCCTAAACATTTTTGTAACCAGACAATTCTAGTCTTAATTATATGACTGGGCCTACAGCCTAGAGAATAATTACAGGCATTTAAAATTTTCTAGTGAATTATTATATTTTGTGAATCAATTGCATGTAAGATATGTTGTTGATAGATATGGAAAAAGACAGGCCTGGGTTTTAGTGTTAAATTTAATCATTGTGGTACAGGCCTTCTGGGTGATGTTTCCTGCATTCATTTAAGTAGATTATAATATTAGCTGTTTAAATCCACGAAGAGATTGCATAGTATATGGATATTCTGTGATTTTGCAAACATACCCTAACTTGATCACAATATTGAAAAATTATGATATAAATAGTGTCATATAAATGTCATTTGATTTTGTTTATTTTAACCATGTGTTACCTTTTAGAAATAATATTCTACAGATTGCATCTATGATTGATGTAAAAGTTGATTATATTTTCTGAAATAATCAATTTGGCAGAACATGAAAATTACAAAGCTATACCTAAAATAAAAAAATGAGAGACAAATATATTTCTGGGTATTTTCTTAGGACCACTAGAAGAAGATTTTTATTTTATTGAAATGATTAAGTGAGCTTTCATGATGATTACAGTTACCTAAAGAGAGTGTAGAAAGATATTAAGACAATCAAAGTTATAAAGGCATGGAAGCTAATGGTCAAAGCTAAGGGAATTAAGGAAAGACTTGCACATTTAATTTAAAGAATTTCAAATCATTCAGTGAATTTGGTGACCATTTCTTCTCTGAAATGTTTGCTTGCATTCTGTCTTCTGTTGTTTTTACATTCATATCCAGAACTTAACTCAATGCAATTACCTTAGGAAGTTTGGTTAGTGTCTCTTTTTCCTCTACCTTTTGGTTATTAAATTTTTAAAACATACAGAAAAAAATAATATAAAACTACCTGATATTCTTCATCTAGATTCAACAATTGTTAACATTTGCCACATTTACTTGTGTGTGTGTATATGCGTTTGTGTGTATTTTAATTCATCCTTGAATATTCCAGCATGTATCTTTAGGGAAAAGCTGTTCTTTGGGAGTTATTTATCAGTGCTGATGACAAGGGAGAATGTAGTGTAATGTTTAAGAGTGAAAGTATTAGTTAAGCTTGAATTTTTGAATTCCAAACCTGCCACTTACTAGTATATAAATTTGGTTTACTGTTTTACTTCTTAAAACTTTATTTCATCGTATACGAAATGGGGTGAAATACTTTCCTATTGACGTGATTGTTGTAGGACGAAATAAGAGAGTGTATGCCAAAATGCCATGTACAAAGTGAGTGCTCGGCGAAACAATGGAATTTTCTTAGGTACTTGTTGTTTATCCCTATTTTTGCCTCAGTGCTCCCTGTTGCTCTTGTTCAAATAAACGATACTAACAGCCAATATGAAAGCAAATTAAGATTAAAAATGGAAATCTGGAAATGTGAAGAAAAGTTTGGAGAAAGCACAGTTCTATTGGTTAACACATATTTACTTGATTCACTTTAAAACTACTTTTAAAAAGAAATAAAATAACTAGCAGAAAGACTTATTTACAATTATCCTTTGTTGAGAATGAACAGATCTGAGTTTCCATGTGCCCAAGCTAATTTTGCATTACTTAGGAAGGCTTTCAAAGATAGGCATGGTTTGGTAACGTTTAAGCAACCCACTTTCAAGAGAGTGTATAGCTAGTGATCAATGTTTGTCATTTAGAAACCTTTTGTCATTTGGCTGTTTTCACAGAGAACTTAATAAGAGTAATTAGGAGGAAGCTGTAGCTTTTTGACAGCTCTTAGAGAAACAAGCAGTATTTTTTTTGGGGGGGGGAGGATTACTAACATTGTATTTAAGAAAAAGGGCACCTATCTTGGGGTTGAGTCAGTTTTATTGGCTTTGACGTAGCCCAGAGTGGAGAAGAAACTGTTTCTTTGTGAGGAGACCAACCGAGTTCGCTTCCGGATGAATCATTCTGTATCCATAGAAAAAGGGACACTTATAGAACATTTCCTTTAGTCAGATACTGAGCTAATACTGTGGGTATGTATTTCTATTTCTTTTCTTAAAAAATTAAACAAATACTATGGGTACATAATAGTTGTATATATTTATAGGGTACATGTAATCTTTTGATACAGGCATACAATGTGAATTAAATCAGGGAAATTGAGATATCCGTCACCTAAGGCATTTATCATGTTTATCATTTTTTTTTCATTTAGGAACATTCCAATTCTACTGTTTTATTTATTTAAAAATATACACTGTTATTGTTGATTATATTCACTTTGTTGTGCTATCAAGTATTGGTCATTCTAAATATATAACTATATTTTGCACTATTAACCATTCCCACTTTATCCCCCCTCTCTGCTACCCATCTCAGCCTCCAGTAACTGTCATTCTACTCTCTGTCTCCATGAGATGTATTGTTTTATATTTAACTCCCAAATATGAGAGAACATGCAAGATTGGTCTTTCTGTGCTTGGCTTATTTCACTGAACATAACATTCTCCAGTTCCATCCACGTTGTTGCAAATGGTCAGATTTCATTATTTTTTATGACTATATAATATTTCATTGTGTATGTGTACCACAATTTCTTTATCCATTAATGGACACTTAGGTTGACTCCAAATCTTAGCTATTGTGAATAGTGCTTCAATAAACATAGGAGTACAGATATCTTTTCAGTATACTAAATTTCCTTCTTTGGGTTAGATACCTAGCAGTGGGATTTCTGGGTCATATGGTGCTTCTATGTTTAGTTTCTTGAGAAACCACCATGCGATTCTCTATAGCGGTTGCACTAATTTATATTCCTACCAACAGTGTACAAGGGTTCCTCTTTCTTCATATCCTCACCAGCATTCGTTATAGCTTGTCTTTTAGATAAAAGCCATTTTATCTGGGGTGTGATGATATCTTATTGCAGTTTGATTTGCATTTCTCTGATGACTACTTATGTTGACCATTTTCATTTATCTGTTGGCTATTTGTATGTCTTCTTTTGAGAAATGACTATCTAGATCCTTTGCCCATTTTTAATCAGATTTGATTTCTTCCTGTAGAGATATTAGAGTTCCTTTAATATTATAGTTACTAATCCCTTGTCAGATGGATAGTTTGTCAATATTTTCTCCCGTTATGTGGGTTGCCTCTTCACTTTCTTTTAGTACTTTCATAGTTTCAGATCTCAGGTTTAAGTCTTTAATCCACTTTTATTTGATTTTTATATATGGTGAGAGATAAGGGTCTAGTTTCATTCTTCTGCATATGGATACCCAGGTTTCCCTGCACCCTTTACTGAAGAGACTGTCCTTTCCCCACTGTATGTTCTTGGCAATTTTGTCAAGAATAAATTCACTATAGATGTGTGGATTTATTTCTGGGTTCTCTGTTCTGTTCCTTTGGTCTATTTGTCTGTTTCTGTGCCAGTACCTTGCTGTTTTGGTTACTGTAGCTTTGTGAGGCTAAGAGAATCTGTTCGCTAGGGATCCTAGCAGAGGAGCACATTAGTGGAGAAAAAGGTAGATGATGCCAGTGGAGAGACCATGAGATTGTTCAATGAGAACACTCAGCAGAAAGACATTTTAGCTGAGTTTTTGGAATTGTTGATTCTCATGCTTATTAGGAAAGATTTCCTCAGAGACTACTTTGGAGAATACTTTATATGAGGACACTGAGATAGCTGTAATTTGCTTGATTCAAAATACATTGTATTTGTTTCTAATTTACTATGATCAGCATCTTGCAAATTGAAGTACAGCTGCTAGCATAATGCACCATAGATACCACTTGAAATACACACATTGAAGGTTTATACTAGGCTCGGCAATGGATAAACAACATTAGTTAGGGATCCGTGCCAAAGGAAGAAAGTCACTTATATTTTTAAAAAATCCAAGTTTATGGTTGCCCTAGAATCCTTGACAAAGCAGGAGGGAAAAATTTTTTCTTATGCAAACTAAAATTTTGATTATGCAAACTAACTCTAAGCTCTAAGCTAAAGGGTTAGGCATGAAATTGCCATTTATCACAAATCCATTAAAAATAAATATGGCAAGCAGATGTGACATTATAACTAGAGGAAACAGAAGCAAAAATTAGATGATTTTACTTAAATAAGTGAACAGATGCATGGAAGAAAACAAAACAAGCAAAACAAACAAACATTTGGAGTAAGAATTTTAAATTAAAAAAAAAATGAAATAAAAAGGAACTATGGTCCTAAACTGAGATATCTGGTGTAGTAAACTGTCGTCCATTCATTCCTTTGGCAAATATACTTTAGGCATCTGTGATCAGCGTAAAGCTTTCCAACTCTGAGTTTCCCTCAGATTTAGAACTCATTCATGCCTGGGTGTGGGAGGATCATTGCCACCAATCCAAGGTTTCTGGACAGTTAGTATTCAAGATGTCCAGTGAATAGAGCAAAGCCTGGAATGTGGCCACTGTGGTCATGTCTGTGGTTCCCACACTCCCAGAGTCTTTGGACTGCCAGAATAAATTTGGCAGTAGCTAGATGAGTTCCTGCCAGTACTAGGTTTGAGCCTTGTTTGGACCTATTTTGTGAGTATCTGGTTGATTTAGAATTTTCTTCTTCTCACTAGTGTATTTTGCATATGGGAAATACAGAAATAAATTTTTTAAAAGATTTAAAAGAAGATATAGAGACTTTCTCTTGGATTTTCCATAGTAGAGCTATAGAATTACTTGGTGAATAAGCTTATTTTAACCTCCTTTACCATCTTTAGGCAATATGTATCTTAATAAGTCTTCCAGGTAATTACTAAAGTATGAGAAACACTTGGTGGACAGACAGCCAATTTAGTTTTTTTTTTTTTTTTTTTTTGAGATAGGGTCTCACTCTATCACCCAAGGTGGAGTGCAATAGTGTAATCATCATAGCTTATCACAACCTCATACTCCTCGGCTCAAGGGATCCTCCTCCCTCAGCATCCCAAGTAGCTAGAACTACAGGTATGTACCACCAAACCTGGCTATTTTTTAAAATTTTTTGTAGAGATAGGGGTCTCACTATGTTGCCCAGGCTGATATCAAACTCCTGGCCTCAAGTAATTCTCCTGCCTAGGCCTTCCAAAATGCTGAGTTTACAGGTGTGAGCCACTGTGCCAAGCCACACACACCCTATTTAAATGCATATTCTTTCTTTTGTAATGGCATCTCTATAATATTGAATTTCCATGTCTAGATCATTGCCCTCTAGCAAAATGGCATTTTTACAGAGAAATGTTATACTGTACTATATACATGAACACTATGTGGCAGTACAATACAGTAGAGAAAGTACTGCATTTGTAGTAAAACAATCCAATTTTGAATCCTGGATGTGTCATTGACAATCTTTGCTTCACTGGAAAAATTATTTAATGTTTCTTATAATAATATACCTCATTTTATAGTGCTTTACTTTCTGCACTTTTTAGATATTGCATTGATTACAAATTGAATGTTTGTGGCAACCCTGCATCAAACGAGTCTATCCATCAAATGGCAAACGAGTTGCCATTTTTGCAACAGTATGTGCTTACTTCGGGTCTCTGGCTCACATTTTGGTAATTCTTTCAGTATTCAATAGTTTTTCATTACATCTGTTATGGTGATCTGTGTCCAGTTTATTACATCTGTTATGGTGATCTGTGTCCAGTGATGTTACTATTGTAATTGTTTGGGGGTGCCATGAACCATGCTCATATAAGATGATGAACTTAATCAATAAATGTTTTGGGTGTTCTGAATGCTCCACTGATTGGCTGATCCCCCATCTCTCTCCTGCTCAGGCCTCCCTACTCCCTGAGACACAATATATTGTAATTAGGCCGTTTAATAACCCTAGAATGGCCTCTTGGTATACAAGTGAAAGGAAGAGTTGCTGTCTCTCACTTTAAATGAAAAGCTAGAAATGATTAAGCTTAGTGAGGAAGGCAAGTCTAAGGCTGGAATAGTCTGAAATTTAGGCCTCTTGAGCCAAACAGTTAGCCAAGTTGAGAAAGCAATGGATAAATTCTTGAATAAAATTAAGTTTCAAAGTCCAGGCTGACTCTCTCGTTATGGGCTAATGCAGCTGGTGACTTTAAGTTGAAGCTAATGCTCATTTAACTTTCCAAAAATCCTAAGGTCTGAAAGAATTACGTTAAATCTACTCTGTCTGTGCTCTAGAAATGGAACAACAAAGCCTACATGACATCACATCTGTTTATAGCATGGTTTACTGAATATTGTACTGTTGAGACTTCCTGCTCAGAAAAATATTTCTTTTAAAATAGTATTGGTCATTGACAACGCACCTAGTCACTTGATGGACATGTACAAGTTTCATAGCTGCTAATATAACATTTGGTCTGAAACCCATGGATTAAGGAGTAATTTTGACTTTTAAGTTTTATTAGTTAAGAAATATATTTTATAAGGCTATAACTTCCATAAATAGGGATTCCTCTGATAGATCTGAGCAAAGTAAATTGAAAATGTTCTGGAAAGAATTCACCATTCCGGATGCCATTAAGAATATTTGTGATTTATGGTTGAAGGTCAGAATATCAAAACTAACAGGAGTTGGGAAGAAGTTGATGCCAACCCTCATGAGTGTCTTTGAAGGGTTCGAGACTTCAGTGGAGAAAGCAACTGCAGATGTGGTGGACATATTAATAGCAAGAGAACTAGAATTAGAAGTGGAGCCTAAGTTGTGACTGAATTGCTGCAATTCCATGATCAAGCTCAACTGGATGAGGAATTACGTCTTATGGTTGAGCAAAGAAAGTGGTTTTCTGAATTGGAATCTACTCCTGGTGAAGATGCTGTGAATACTATTGGAATGATAACATAGGATATAGAATATTACATAAATTTAGTTGACAAAGGAGCAGCAGGGTTTGAGAGAAATGACTACAATTTCGAAAGGAAAATTCTGTGGTGAAAATGTTATCCAACAGCATTACATGCTACAGAAAAATCTTCTGTGGAGGAAGAGTCCATCAATGTGGCAAACTTCACTGTTGTCTTATTTTAAGAAATTTCTACAGCCACCCTAACCTTCAGCAATCATCACTGTGATCAGTCGACAGCCATCAAAATCAAAGAAGCACCCTCTACCAGCACAAAGATTCAGACTTGTTGAAGACTCAGATGACCTTTAGCACTTTCTAGCAATAAAATATTTTTAAATTAAGATATAAAGTTTTAGACATAATTGCACACTTAAAACTGTATGGTATAAACATAACTTTTATATGTACTGGGAAACCAAAACATTTGTATGACACATCTTATTGCAAAATTCACTTTATTGTAGCAATCTGGAACAGAATGCGTAGTATCTTCAAAGGTATGCTTGTACTCAGTTTTTCTGATTGTAAAGTGGGATAATAATTGCTTCTAACTCACAAGATGATTGTGTTACTAATGAGAAAATTATTAATGTTTTCAACTAATATTTTTAAAGCACCTAGCATGTGTCTGGTATGGTGTTAGAAGCTAGGCATACAGCAGGAAAGAAGACATAGTCCTTTTTCTTAAGAAATAACAGGAGTTCCAATATTGTATAAGTACTGCTGTGGGGAAAGTTGTGGACATAACTCATTTTAGTGTATATAGTAGTGGGAAAGAATAAAAGATAACTTCTCAGAGAAATATTCTCTTGAGAGAAAGACAAAATTGAAGTAGGAAGACAATTCTATGATGGAAGTGGGTGGTAGATGGAACACTCTGGGTAGAGGGATAACATAAACAAAGCCTTAGAAGCAAAAAAAAAAAAAAAAAAAAAGCAATCAGAATTAATGGTACTGCAAATACTGTAGTTTGATGTGCTAATTGAGGTCAAGGTGGTGTCCTTAGAGATGTGGATATGTAAACAGCAAGCAAATCAGTTAGGACTTTATGCAATATATCTGTGTAAAAGCCAGCAGTGAGGAATTTTAAAAAGACATTAGCACAATTCGATTCACATTATGTAAAGATCATTTGGCTGTGTTATGTAAGATGGGCAGGGAGTCCATTTAGGTGATTGTTGTAAATGATGCCCTAAATTAAGACAATGGCAATGGAGATGGCAAGAAGTAGAGCGATTTTAGGTGTTAAGAACATAGACTTAATGGCATTTGGAAACCAATAGGATATGAAGAAAAAAATTTCTTAGCATTAATTTCCCAGACCTTATTACCCTATTGTTACAAAACTTTTTTAATACCCAGATTATGATCATTTGAGCTCTTGCTGGTCTAATTGTTAGTACTCCATCTATCTCAAAATTCCCTTCAGCTCAGAGGAGTTTTGCAGGGGCCTGCTTCTTGTGTGCTCAAGGTCAAGTCCCTAAATCCCTCTGCTCTGTCCATTTGTCATGCCACCCTGTGGCTGACTGTCATGTGGGTGATCCTAAAGTCTTCAGTTTTGGGGCACATGATTTCTCTGCTGCTATATTCTGGCCATATGGAAAGCCCTCTGCTCTGTCATTCAGACCTCTATTGCTATATCAGATGCATGGGAAAGCATGTGATCTGGAGATGCTAATTCTCCAAAGCATAGCTAAGGCCAGGCCATAACTTTTAGGAACACATTCCAGAAGGTCCAGGGAACCAGCCAGGGTCCAGGGAAAGATAACACAGAAATTGATTTTCCACCACATGTGAACCCCATCTCATACTAGAGCTCTTTTCCAACCTCATTGCCCACTGTTCTTTGTATGGTCAGAGGTATCTGAACCCCCACATTGAAATTCTCCAGGATCTCCACACCTGGGAATCAGAATAAATTTTCCTTCAACTCTAAATAGAAAAGGAGGTTTTCTTCTCTCCCCAAAGTCATACTTGAACTCTGAGTCTTGATGTCTTTCTGGAGTCTGAATCATAATGAGGATGTTTCTTTAGGAGAAACTTGTCTTCATTCAGATTTATGATCTGTTTCCATGGCCTCAACAAAACAATATCATGGTTAAACATCAGTATATTTCTCAGAGTCAAAGTTATTTGGTTTTAAATAATATCATATAGAGAACATTAGCAATCTTATCCAGTGGGATGATAAGATAGAGTCTAATTTCTTTTTTGTCTCATTTCACCAAAGATTTAATAACCTTGGGGTTAAAAAAACTCATGGTAAAATTGTTACTTATACATAAGTGCTTTTGTTAATTGTAAAATATAACACAAATATAAATCCTATAACTTTTTGTGTAAAAAACAGTATAAATTATTTAGTACAGTTCAGTGAATTCTAAAGAAAAATGCTGTTCCTTAGAGTATGATGATATAAAATCCTTTATCTTATTTGATTTTATGGGATATCAAAAACGCAATGTACTTATGACAACTTGGTTCATTAAATCACCAACCTCCATGTCTATCAACAGATGAATGGAAAAAAATGTGGCATATATACATGATAAAATATTATTCAGCCGTAAAAAAGAATGAAATCATGTCATTTGCAGCAACATGGATGAACCTAGAGGATTTTATGTTAATTGAATGAAGTCAAGCACAGAAAGATAAATATGCATATTCTCACTCATGTGAGAGCTAAAAAAATTTGAGCTCATAGAAGTAGAGGGTCGAATTGTGGTTATTAGAGCCTGGGAAGGGTAAGAGGAAGAGGAATATAGGGAGAGATTGGTTAATGAATACAAAATTACACCTGGATAGGAGAAATACTCTACTCCTCTATAGCACTTTAGGGTGAACATAAACAATAATTTATGGTATATTTTCAAAAAGCTGAAAGGGAAGATTATGAATGTTCCCAACACAAAGAAATAATAAATATTTGAGGTGATGGAAATGCTAATTACTCTTATTTGTTAATTATACAATTATACATCATACAAATGCATATATCACTCAGTGTCCCATAAATATGTACAATTATTGTATGTCCCTAAAAATAAAAGGAAAAAAGAAAAAAGTTGTATAAGATGAAATAGTAGAGTAAGTCACATTTAGAACATGTGGAGGCTTATTCACTCTTGAACTTTATCCAAATGATAATACAAATTTACTTAAGGCAGTGACAAAATCAGAAATCAGGCATACTTTTTAAGAAGTTCAGTCTGACTGCAGTAATGATGGATTAGACAGAATCCACCAGGAAGGAATACATTCCAAGTAGGAAGTAGTGCTTCTCCTCCCAAGAAGTAGTGGGCATAAAAAGGAGAGGAAGACTTTAAGTAGTACGTAAGAGCTGCATGAACATCTTCATTAAAATATGTGAATAATACAAGATAACAGAAAGGGTGGAGTCAGGGATAATGGTCAGGTCCTATGCTGAGGAACTTAGCAGAAACATTTTAGTGAGACAGGTAAAACTGAAATAGGAGCAAGTTTCAGAGAGATTATTATACATTCGGTCAAAAAATATTAATATTTCATTGCTGGCCTAGTTGTCAAATGTTTCTGAGAAGGGATAGCCAGAAAGGTAGGAGAAAAACATTTTTAAATTAATGCCAAGGAAAGTAAGTGTTGAAATAATTAACTAGTGATGAACCATATAAACTGACACTGAGGGCAAAATAAAATGTGGCCTGAAAAGTGACCATTAGATAGATTGACACAAAAATCTCAAGGGATAGAGTGAAAAGTTTCCGTTAGGGAGAAAATCCACATTTTTTCTCTACATTGGCAAGAATTAAGGAGTGGTAGAGGGAGAAAAAAACTGTAGACTACAAGGAAGAAGTTAGCTTGGTCAGTTGAACCTTTCTTCCCTTATTCTGCCTCTACCCATCTCTTTACTATTTTCCCTCTCTCCATGCCCTCAAAAGAGAGAGGTGGTTCATCTGATTGGTTAAACCCCAGGATGTTAATTGAGCAACATTTTATTAGCTGGGTGGTTTATGTTTCAAAGTTCAGCGTCTCTGTAAGGTGGCTTCTTTTCCACTCTCAGTTCTAGGTGGAATCTACTTGGGTAAATTGAGCCCAGACTCTGTTGGTTCTCTATCTTCTACCTACCTAAAAATGGATATAGTGTAAGAACAGTGGCTATTCTCCTGACATGCTTTTTCTAATTATGCAGAAAGAAGAATGTGGCCTCATATAGGCCTTTAGGAACAAACTAATTCTCGTCTAAATAATCCAGCCCTCTGTTATCAAAATCAGAGCCTATGGTTTTTATACTTAAAATCCGAATTGGATGCTCACTTACCTGAATAGCAAAGCAGGACACAAGTAATTCTTTCTAAAAACTGACTTAATTATATGCTTGTATATCCATCCCAGGGCTCTTAAAATAATTTAGTGTATGAAGTAGATTTTCAATTCTGAGATGGCCTTAACTTTTAAATAACCTCTTTTTATTTTTGACCCAAATTTTTCCCCAGATGATGTCAGGACTTCCGGATAATATATCACTAATGTTTTCCAGTATCTAGATCAAATCAACAAACATTACTGAACCTGCAAATATGCCACACATGAATAAGATGTGCCTATATTTTCTTATTTTTTAATTTTAAAATGTTTCTCTCCTAAAATAAATTTTATAGTATGTTTATTGTTATATACATATGCCACAATATGTATTTAGTGACTTAAATGTTAGTGTAGCCCATAGGTTATATAATATTTAATGAAGGAGAATCTTAAAACTTAATTGTATTATTATTTTCTTTGGGTGTTGAAGAACCAAACTGTACATCCTTAGGGGCAGGGAAATTGTCTATTGCATTGTTTTGTAGCAACTATGACTGATATCCATCTATACATATGTGTGTGCATATGTATATATATGCATACATATATATCTTAGGTATATATCCTGTAGTTGTAGGGTATAGTGTTTTACAAATATCAATTAGGTCAATTTGGTTGATAATTCTTTTTATTATATTACTGATTTTTTTTTGGCTAGTTACTCTACAAATTACTAGGTCATGCTATTAATACTTCCAATTAGGATTTCTCTCTTTAATTTTGTCAGTTTTTGCTTCATATGCTTTGAAGTTCTGTTGTTTATTATAGTTTATTTAGTGTAGGTCTTCTAGTAGCGTATTTTTTTTTTTTGTTTGCTTGTCTCAAAATGTTTTAACTCCAGCAACATTTTTATTAGGTATAGAATTTTTTAAAAATTAAAAAACTTTTTTTGTTTATATACATTAAAGAAATTTTCCCATTGTTTTGGATGAAGAGTCAATCACATTTTGCATACAGTGTATCCTTTGCCCTGTCTAGATTTATTGTCTCGCTATTTCATCACAGGTTGGGTTTTTTTTTTTTTTGCAATTTGGCTATGATACACCTAGGTGTTGTGCTCTTTTTATGTATCATGTTTAGGTTTTGCAGCTGTTGTTTGAATTTTTGAAAAAAATTTGGAAAATTTTGGCAATTATTTCTTCAATTTTTTTCTTCTGTCCAATGTTTTTACTCCTCTTTTAGGGATGCAAATTATATGTATGTTAGATCACTTGAGATTATCCTACAAGTCGCTCAAGACTTGTTTATTTTTTCCTATCTTTTTTCATCTCTCTTTTTTAGATAGAATACTTTCTACTATTCTGTTCTTATGTTGACAATTCATTTTCTAGTTTTCAAAATACTGTTAAACCCATGTAGTGCAGTTTTTCTATTACATAATGTACTTTGCATTTATAATATTTCCATTTGGTTGTTTTTACATTTTCAATGTTTTTGCTCATATCTCCTGTTTATTTAAGTGTTTTTCTTTTTTTTTTTTTGCATTCTTACACATATTTATATTTGCTATTCAAAGTCCTTGTCTACTACTTCTAATATTTGAGTTTTCTTCTGATCTATTTCTTTCGGATGCTTGTTTCACCCTTGATTGTTTTCACATTTTCATGCCTCTTTGCCTTTAGTAATTTTTTATTATATGTTGGATATTGTCAATGTTCTACTGTAGAGAGTTGTGCTTATTTTGTTTTCTTTTAAAAGTATTGAATATATCCTAGAAGGCAGTTAAATTACTGGGGGATGGTTTGATAGCATCAGACTTGGCTTTATTCTTTGTGAATGACAATTTCGTGTTTGTCCTTAGTCCTAGGCTGTGCGCATTAGTATAGGAAGCATTTCTCATTCCTGATGTGTGAATATCTGGGGTGTCAACTGAAAATGCTAGGTGCTTAGGGAGTTCTCTCTACTCTTGCTGGGCCAGAACTTCAGTACCTCCGGACGCTGCATGATCTCTGCTATCTCAGATCAACTCTCATTCAAGCAGCAGCTGTTCTTACTTAGTCCTTATGAAGTCTCACCGTGCTGATGAACAGCCAAGCTCTTGTCACGTGACTTGTAGGAAACCCCCCCCACACAGATTTAATGTCCACTTCTCTGTTATATTTCTATTGCTGTGTAGCCAATTTCCACAAATTTAGCAACTTAAAGTAACATCCATTTGTCAACTCACATTCTGATGCTTAGAAGACCAGGCACAGAGTAGCTGGGTCCTTTTATCCTCAGCTTCTTTAAAAGGCTAAAATCAAGGTTTTGGCAAGACTGTGTTTCCTTCTGGAGGCTCTGGGGAAGAATACTTCCAAGCCCAGTCAAGTTATTGGAAGAATTCAGTTTCTCGCGACTGTAGCACTGAGGTCCCTGTTTCCTTGCTGGCTGTCAGCCAGGGGCCACTCTTGACTTCTAGAGGCAGCTTGCATTTCTTGCCATGTGGCCACAATAGGAAGATTACATCATGGCAATTGCTTTTCTTTCTAGCTGGAGAGAAAGAAATCTCTCTGATTGCTTTCTCTGTAACCAGCTGGAGAACACTAAGGGACTCACATAATCAGGTCAGACTCATCCCAGATATCTTTTTTTAATTCAGTTGTGCCATATAACATAACCTAATCATAGGAATACAATCTATCATATTCACAGTCCTGAGGTCTATACAGGCTTATACACTGGGGGACAGGATCGTGGGGGCTAGTTTAGAATTCTGCCTACCGCATCCTCTATTTAACTTCCCACTGTCTGGTATCCTACCCTGAAAATTCCAGCGTCTTCTGCTGCTGCAACTGATCTCTGCCTCCCTAGCTCAGTGAGAATCCCATTGTGTGCTTGGACTCTTTCTCCCTGCCCTGTGTTACGGGAAGGGTCCCCAGGGAGAAAGCAGATGTGAACGTAGGGCTTACCTCATGTGTGTTTCTTTTCTCAAAGACCATAGTGCTGTGGTGCCTTTTATCTAATGCTTGAAAACAGTTGATTCATAAATTTTGCTCGGCTTTGTAGTGGTTTACCTCAGGAGGGCAGCAAGCCTAATACCAGTTATTCCATCATAACTTGAAGAACAATAGCAAATACTTTTCTGAAGACATGAGCCATGCAAATATCTGAGAAAGAGCATACTAGGAATAGATAATGACAAGTACACAGTTATTACACTATTATCAGATACATTATTTAAACTGTATATTAAAAAGTACATTTATAGATGATATGATATTCCTTTGGGAATGCAATTTATATAAGGGAGTTGAATCATTTATAAAGCTTTATTTTCCACATATGGTCTTAGTGGTCATCAAAACCAAGAGGTATTTTGTATATAGAGAGACTGTCAGGTAGAATACAGATACCCTTCTCTTTGTTATTTGCATACACTGCCAAAGTAATCCATCTAATACTGTGGCTTACACATTATCTCAGCCTGTAGTACAGATCCCTCTCAAATATATTTCTTCAGCCTTGGTTTTTCCCCTGACTTTTAGGCTAGTGTATCTGATCCTCTACTTAATGTATTACTTGGCTGATTAAAAGACAAATGAAACCATCCAACAAGAGAATTTATCTTCCCAAGTCCTCCCTATTTTAGTAAATGTCAACTTTATTCTTCATGTTGCTCAGGCTGAAAACATGGAGAAATCAGGGAATGGCTGCTCTCCAAATATGTCCTTTCATTTCTTTTCTTCATTAACAAACTTTCAAAATTATTATCACTATCAAACACAGATATGTAGGTCTAGTTTTTTCTTCATATAACAAAATACTGACCCTCATGATACCTCACAAGATACAAGAGAGATTTGGAATCACCATAGGTTAAATTATCTCTTAAGAGGATCTTCCTGTTTATAAGTTTGGGTCATGGGTGATAGGTAAGCCAATTTACAATCTTTATTATTCTTTCCTTTTGTTGGCATTGTTGTATTTTTCTCTTTTCCCAGATGAAACACTTCACAAAGTTTATTGCATTAGCTAATTAGATTAGCAATTACCAATTAAGTTAAATTTCAAAGTACCAATCAAATTTTATATCTTAATTTGTAACAGTATCACCAATTAGAATAGCAATTTTTCATAATGGATTATGTGTAAATTACAACAATTCAGTCCAATTTTGTAAAGCCTATATATATTTAACTAATTGGAATAGTAATCATTAGCTTATATCTAAATTTAGTATGAGTTAGTGAAGAGTCACATGACAGTTTAAGTTTGTGTGAAATATGGAAAAAAATATTAAAATGAACTAGAGTTAATCATTTTAAGATTGTCCAGTTTTATCTGAGTTTGAGTTAGGAGATAAATGGCATATTACCTAATCATGCTTCTGAAGGCAGATAAACTAAGTCCTCGGATAAGAATAAAAATAGAGCATAAAATACAATATATTAAAAACACCCAAAGTACACTTTTTATGAATGAGTCTTTCATCTGGAAGTAACTGATTGGCATACCTTCTCCTGGGGTAGTAGTGGAGATGCATGGGCTTTGTCCGAGGCACATAAATGAAATTTCAATTTTAAAATTTGGTTTTGATATTTGGACTTTGAAAGTTGTTCAAATATCCATTTATTTTGACTGAGTTTTAACAAATATGTTGTAAACAATTCTATTGCCAGATGTTTCCTTTCTATAATATTAGAGATACATCAAAGAAGACATATAAAATGTTAGCAATAGGATAAAATAGATATACATCTATTGGGTAGACAATATCTTATAAAATGACTATAAAATGCTTGACTACGTTAACACCTTACTACGTTTACTACATTAACTAACATTAATATACTTATATCTGACTATATTAACCATACTTAATGATTATTTTAGTCAGGCACAAGAGTTTGTATTGTTTAAAGTAGTTCTCCAGTCCTGCGCTAAACAGGAATGCCAGTAGAAAGAAATGTAGTGTTAGTTGATCATAAATTTATATAAATCCTGAAATCACACTCTGCCTCATGAGAGACTATTACTACTTAATCTATCTCTCTGCTCTTAGTTATGACCCTGGTGTGGTTAAAACTATGGAAATTTACAAATTACTAAATGTATCTTAAGATACTGGTAAGTAAAAGGATCTACCAACCAATTTAGATAACAAATTTTGAACTTTCTGTTCTCTAAATCTCAAATTAGTTATTTGTGTATACCTATTATTGAGTGGTTGACAATTGCATATCTGTCTTTGCAAAGGAGTGTTTCTTGAAATCCGTCTACAAATCTGTCATGCAAATGGTTAAGCAGTTGCTTTGCAATCTACTCTCTCTCTTCTTAGATGGATCTTTTCCTGGGAAAGAAAGAAGTTGACCCAATCTAATTTCTTTGTGAACATGTTAATGATAGAACTCTTGGCAGACAAACTAATGATACTTGCTTACAGGAGAGTCTATGTCTGCGGAATGTTTTTAGCAAATTGTACCAGGTCATCTATAATAGTTCATGGTAAACAAATATAACACTTTTTATTTATGGAGTAGCTCTCTGGAACTATCTCATAAGCTATGTAAATATCTAAATAGAACATGGAAATATTTCAGGACCCAGACAACTCTCTTTTGTGTATGCTGTGTAGTTACATATATTATCCCAGATCTCTCCTTGTTTGCCTATGTTTATTTATAGCATCAAAATTGCTAGTAAATCTATATTAGTGGGTTAAATCTCTGATTCACATCAGTGAGATTTGACAGTATGATCTTTTGTGTTATCATAGTATACATCTGCTATTTTAGGTTAACTATAGGACAGACTAAGTATTTTTTTAAAAAATGGTTGGGTGAAAAATGGAAGTCACAACCACTTAAAGTGGCTATTATTTAAGCATATACAAAAAATATGAAATCCTGATCTTAGGCACAAATATTCCTAAAAATGTTGCTTAAAATTTACCCCTTATTTGAGAATCCAATAATTAATGCAATGTAAAGATCTTTTGTCTACTAAACCTAAGTATAAATCAATTTAAGATTTGTGGAAGACAGATTATGATACTAAAGCCATTAGCTTGTCCTAGACAGAGGGTAAAGGAGTGGAGAAAAAAATAATCTCAAATCAGGATATTAATTTTCACTCATTTATTTTAATACTATTATAACATATCTCCCATTTGCATTAAGTTTTGATCTCTTTAATTTCACTTTTATTATTTTGTTTCTTCTCTCCCCTTTAGCCATATGATTCTTTTCTTAAGCACATTCATGTCCTGCATATTCTAGTCTCTGTAAGTAAATTATGTTACTTTTTGCATATATTTTTCTGGCTATATTTATGCCTGTAGAAATATAAATGCATCTTATATATGAAGTTCCACAATTATTTCTCTATTTACTTTTTTAAGTCTAAAAATTCCATTCTATTATGTAGATGTCTTTAACAAATTGTATTTACTACCACTAAATATGAGCTCTTAAAAAAAAATAACTTACCATTTAGGGAGATACCTATTCCACAGTTTAGATTTTGATGAAGAGAGATTTTTCCTAAAGTCACCTGACTAGATTCCAGTCTCTCTCCCTCTCCCTTCCTCCCATCTCTGCTCAGTTCTTCTGTAGAAAAGAATGACCTGTCTGATAGGAAAAATTTGGAAAACCATACTAGGCTCTTAGAGAATGTGGGTTATTAGCCTCTGCCTCTCCATGCTCTAAGTCATCCCGTGTCATCTGTAATATCTCATGGGGAAGTTTGCCTGAGACCAGTTATCCAGTGGTCAAAACTTACTTATTATGTCTGTCTAATGCTGAGGTTCAATGTTGGATTGAATATTGCAATCTCAAATTAGGTTATGTGCCCTAATTTACCCTTTATTGATGTTAATGATAACATTTTGGACTCAATCTGTTCAGGAATAGATGAGGAAAAGGGTGAGAGATCTAACTAATCATTAAGTTCCTTTATAAATATCAATGAATCATTATTTCTTTAACCTTTCAATGCACACTTAGGTTGTTTCTAGATTTCTGGGTTTACGATAAGTTTGTAATGGATATATTTGTAATGGATATATATATTCAAATATTTTTGAATATTTATGTGATTTTTTTTATCTCTAGGCTAAATTTCTAAAATTGAAATTGGTGATCCAAAAATTTTTGTACATTTAAAATTTTTATAGACTGAGGAAAGGGAAAGGGAGAACACAGAACACCATAGATTCATACAATAAAATTTTACCCCAGTCACATCCAGTCTGAATGACAAATAAAAGCATAACTGATTTGCTGTTCCCCTGTGCTCAGTTTCTTGATGGTGACACCCAAGTCTCCTATACCTACATATTTCTTCCCCACTCAAACTCCATCAAAGAATCCCTGGGGCTCCAACAAGCTCAGTTAAAAAGAAAACACAAAAATCAGTGTTTTAGTTCAATGTAATCATTTAATATGTGAGGAAATTTGAACTTGAATAGGTGAAATATCTTATTAGAGTTTATGGGTCTTAGTCTGTTCAGGATGTTATAACAAACTACCTTAGAATGAGTTGGTTAAGAACAACAGAAATTTATTTCTCACAGTTCTGGAGGCTGGGAAGTTCAAGATAAAGATGCTGGCCCTGAGGAAGGGGCCTTGAGTTCCTGCTTCCCAGTTCATAGAGGGCTGTCTTCTCACCGTGTTCTTGCATGGCATAAGGGGTGAGGGACCTTTCTGGGGTCCCTTTTGTAATCCCTAATCACTTGATCACCTCCCAAAGGCTTTACCTTTAAATACCATCACACTGGAGATTAGGTTCTGATGTATGAATTTTGTGGGGGGAGGCACAAATATTCAGTCGATAGCATTATGTTTGGTGAGGGGCAGAACCTAGCTTTGAGCTCAGGACTTCTGCATCTGGGAATGGTTTCCTCAATATCAAGGTACATCTTAGGAGCCTGTCCTAATTCTTAATTCATACTTATTTAAATGAAGAAAAGATTTAAAATTATCAGAGTTAAAATTTCAAGTAACCTACAAAAATTTTCCACATCAAGGATTTTGTATTGACTCTTGAATGACACAGGTATGAACTGTGCGTGTCCACTTATGTGCATATTTTTTTCAAGAAATATATTGGAAATTTTTTGGAGATATGCTACAAATTGAAAAAATGAGCAGATGAACCATGTAGCCTAGAAGTATCAAAAAAATTAAGAAAAAGTTAGGTAGTTCATGAATGCAGAAAATATATATAAACACTAGTCTAAACACTGTCATTTACCAACATACACAAAATAGATACAACTCTATTATAAAAAGTTAAAATTTATCAAAACTCACAAAAACACAGACCATACATACATGGTGCCATTCCCAGTTGAGAGAAATGTAAACAAATGTAAAGATGCAATATTAAGTCATAACTGCATAAAATTTACTATAGCACATACAGTATTACTGTAATAATTTTGTAGCTCTTGTTGCTATTGCAGTGAGCTCAAGTCTTGCTAGTATCAGAGTATCTGCTTTTAAACACCATGTGAGGCTAATCATCTCCATGTGAGCAATTCCTCTCTCCAGTAAATTGCATATTGCAGTGAAAAGTGATCTCATGTGGTTCTCCCATATTTTTCATCATGTTTAGTGCAGTACCGTAAACCTTGAATAACACTATGGAACCCATGTGAAGTGCCACTAGTGATGCCGGAAGTGCCCCCAAGAAGCAGAGAAAATTATGACATTACAAGAAAAAGTAAAATTGCTTGATATGTACCATAGATTGAGGTCTGCAGCTGTGGTTACCCACCATTTCAAGATAAATAAATCCAGCATAAGGACCACAGTAAAAAAAGGAAAAGGAAATTCACAAAACCATTGCTGCAGCTGCAGCAGCAGGCATGAAAACCTTGCACTTTTTGAAAATTACAAAATATGTGTTAACTGTTTATGTTATTGGTAAAGTTTCTGGTCAACAGCTTCCTGTAGGCTATTAGTAGTTAAGTTTTTGAGGTGTCAAAAGTTATATGAAAATTTTTGACTGTGCAAGGGGAAGGGAGTTGGCTCCCCAACTCCGAAGTTGTTCAAGGGTCAACTGTAGTTACTGTCTTAGATGAGCTTCTAGAATGCTGATAATCTTTTGTTTCTTGGCCTACATGTGTACAGCTTGTGAAATTCTCTGAGCTATACACTTTAGATTTTTGCAGTTCTTTGGATCTATTTTATACTTTAATATAAAGTTAAAAATAGTGAATTCCTATTTGTTAATACAGAAATTGCTACAGCAGGGACTCATGGGAAAACCACAAAATTATAATTCACCTGCTCTGTGATATATTACCTAACTTTTCAATACCTTTAAATCTGCAACTCTAACAGGAGAACTGGAATTATTTTTAATATTGCATGAAATAATCCACATTCATTACCTTGCATACTGCCTGACATAGTAGATCCTCAGTATAGTATAGATATAATTCTTCTTAACAAATATGTTGTAATTTTAATTCTGTTTTAAAGAAGCATTGAGTAAAGACAGGAGAGATTTCATTGTGGTTTAATTTTAAGGTCTATCAAATATTAGTCTTTTTAATTTTTGGAATTTGGAGAAATCTGAAATTGCAAATGTTCACATGGAGTATCCCTTTTTATGAACTGCTCTTCCATATCTTATTAAATTGATAACTGATGAATGAGTTACTGACTTATTCATTCATTCATTCATTCACATATTTATTTATTTACTTGCCTAAAACCTTTACTGTGAGTGTATTATTTAGGGCTTGCCAAAGAAACCTGCAAAATAATATAAAAATTATCATATATATGTAGTTTGAGAGAGAGATAGAGATATTAAGGCATCAGCTCATGTGGTTGTAGGAGCTAGCAAGTTCAAAATCTTTATGGCAAGCTGGCAGGCTGGCGATCCTGGGAAGAGTTGATATTGCCATTCAGGTGCAAAGGCAGTTTGTAGGCAGTATGCCTTTATCCTCAGGAGACCGCAGTCTTTTTTCTCTTAAGGTCTTCAACTGATTGGATGAGGCTCAGTCTCATTATGGAGGGTAATTTGCTTTACTCAAAGTCTACTGAATTAAATGTTAATCACATTTAAAAAATATCTTCACAGCAGCATCTGGTATTTGACCAAACATCTGGGCACTATAGCCTAGCCATGTTGACATGTAACATTAACCATCAGGCTGAGTTTTAAATAAAAGAAGCATGACTGGAAACTAAAAATCTGTTGAGCACATAACTTGTGGGTGGAAACCAAAAGGGTAGGAAAGAGGAAAAGAGGGACAGACACAAGGTCAACTAACCAAATTACAATAGGAGAAGCAAAATAACAGATCCTTAAATAACATCAAGGGAGCTGAAAGTAGGAAGTGAATAATTTTGCCTGAATAAAATAAGAGGTGCATCAATGCTCAAGATGCCTTCCACTCATCCAGAAATTTGGCCCGGAAGAGCAATAGCTCCAGTCAGAGAGAAATTTAAAGAGATGTGTGAAGCTCCACCTTGGGGCTCATGTGGAACTTGTTCTAGGCTCAGTTCCAAAATATTTGCAAACTTAAGCTGAGATTTAATTTTATGGTGGAACCTAATATGCATTGGGATCTTTCTTGGTTTGAGAGGTTGTCTTTAAAAATCTCTTTCCCCCAGATAGATTTTACTTTATAAGCATTATATACGACTATTTGTTTGATTAAATGTGCAAAGTTTTTGGAAGCCTTTTAAAAACTGCTTTAGACTGTGAGCTATTCAGTTTTTCCATGTGAAATTTTCATAGTAGAATCTTTGCTTCAGCAAATCACAAAAATTTTTTTTGTTGTTGTTGCAGGATTTTGGCAGCTAAATTCGCTCTGAGCACAATGGGCCGTCTTTCTTCAGCACATTGCATTAGCGAAACAGTTCTACACCCTGAGGGTTTTGGAGTTTCTTTGTGTAGCAAAGAATTGAATCATATTTCTGAAAGGAGACCTTATTTCTTTCAAGACCTAGTTTAAATGATCATTGACAAATCAGAGTAGACACTAATTAGCTCTCCTATTGAAATTAATGTATTTTATATGTATTAATGTGAATATCATGGGAGATACACTGTCAATCTAGATTTCATGAAGGAATGTTACATACCTTGCAACCATTGGGTATTGGCAAAAGTGTCTAAGATTCTGTTTCATCTTGAACTATTCTCCTTGCTGGCTATGATTTGGCGACTGTGGCCTCCTACTTCCTTATCTCTTCAAGACTTTAAAGGCCATCTCAAGGCCTTTGTACTTCTTCTTCAGCTGGGCCTAGGATGCTATTTGCCTATTTCTCCCATAATTTGCATCTCCTCATTTGTAAAGACTGAACTTTTATTTTACCTCCTCAGAGAAGCTGTCTTTGGCTATCCATCTCCTGTAGGCTTCTGACCACTCATTTCTCAGCCATGGTCCACTGCTCCTATCACAGGATACTCTTTATAGCCATCCAAGCTCATATCATAATCTTTAGTTATTTTGCTTATTTATTTGTTTACTCTAATAGGATCCGTTTTTCCACTGGGAAGGTAGCGTCACTAGAACGAGGAACTTGTTCTTGTCTTTTTGTTCCACAACTGTGTGCTCAGCACCAAATATGTACAAATTCATGTTTGTTGATGGAATAGTGGAAACGAAACAATGTGTTCTTAAAGTCAAATAAGATGTTATTAAGAGTCAGGTAAGTAATAAAATTTTAATTCCTGCTTTATGTGAGGTGTCAATGAGATAAACGTCAGACTCCAAAGTGAATGTGAGATAAATGGCCATACGTAAATTTAAAAAAAGAAAATGGTCCACATCTTTGAACCCTTTGGCCATAACAAGGATACAAAAAAAGAGGGAGGTTCACATTGTAGGGAACACAAGAAGGATGCGAAAATATTTCTTTGGAGAAGCTATTGATCTCCTTAATTTCCACCCCCCTTCATCTCAAGTATAGAGGGCTCAGGTAAGATCCGTTTGAGACTTGCAAGGCACATAAAATTGGAGCTGACTTAGCCCAAGAAAGCCAAAGTTTCCTGGGCAGCAGGATAAAAATGAGAGCTTTGAGGGTGAATTGCATTCTCAGAAATTTTTATTGCTGGAAGTGAACACCTTAGGGGCTTAAAAGGGAGTCACAAACAATTATTCAAAATTAGAGTAGTGATACCTCAACTCAGGTGAAGAAATTGACAAGTTAGGAGTCCCTAAAGTTGGAATTCTCTGAAGGACCTAAAAAAACCCTATAAGATGTGTCAGCTTTAAACATCTGTGAAGCCCACAGAGCATACAGCCACTCGTCCAAGTAAAATGACTAGGATGAAGTAAGGATTGCGTTTTCCATCCTTTACCTTTTCTTGCCATTTCCTCACCCACAACTTCCTTCCCTTCCATGCTTCCTTCAGTCTTAGCCAAGGTCCATAACGTTGACTAGCAAGAGGTAGAAGAGTAGATAGAGCAGGCAGTGGGGTGTGATGCTGACCTTCCGCCTTCCCCAAGGCAGACCATATCTATCATAAATCTTAGCTTGGATGACGTTAAAATGTTCTAATTTTGAATGGAGATTAAAGGACTTTAGTAAAAGCTGTGCTTGTGCTTGTAAATGGAGAAATGTCTGTTGACTAAGAGAGAGCAGAAAATTCATAGGATCTCATTAAATTTGCATCCCTGGACAGAAGATCATCCCTAGTGAATAAGTTTTAAGGCATCAGTTAGAGAAAGAAATACATTTGTCTGTTGATCTCATCTCATGAATCAGGTATTCCAACATACCAGTTCTAGACAATTCCATTATCCCTATTATTATTTTAGAATTTATGGCCCAAATTGTCTCCCTTTCAATCCATTCTCTATGCAGCAACTATATTTTTAAAAGCTCAAATTAGATTATGACAATACCCAGCTTACAAACCTCCAATTGCCTTTTAATGCCTTTATAATAAAATTTAGTCTCTTGACCATAGCATATAGAATCTACATGTCTTGGCTGTGGCCCAGCTTAGTGGCCACATTTCCTCCTACTCGCTCCCTCAATCCTTGCTCTTCAAACATATTGCTTTACTTTTTATTCTTAGAACATGTCATACTTATTCCCACGCTAAAGTACTGTTTCTTCAGCCTGAAATGTTCTGGTTCCAACTTTCTCATGACTTTTCTTAGATACTCAGATTTTGGCACAAATTTTCCCTCCACAATGAGGCCTTCTTTGACATCATAATTTAAATTGGACTCTTTATCCCTGCCTCTCTGTGGCCAACTCTACCATTCTCTATTTCATCAACTAGGTTTATATTCTTCATATGATTTCTGGTTATGTGAGATTATTTATTTGTTTGCTTGTTTTGGTCTGTGCTTTGCATCAGATTATGAGCAGTATGAGAGTAGTGAATAAGTTGCTTTTGTTTAGTAGTATAATAAATCCCACAGGACATAGTATGTGCTCAATACATTTTGTTGAATGAAGAATTAAAACAAAAGCATTTCTTTAATTAAAAATTAAATTGTCATATAGTTGAAAAATTATTTTTGTTTTAAAACAACTTGTGATCTTGAGAAAGAGACTATTTCCATGAAATATTAATTTGTTTTTCTTGATGCTATAGTGTTAATAGTTTAAAATTTATGTCTTTTTATTTGGAGAATAGTTCAATATTTACTGCTGGGATATCTCAATCAGTCATACATGGGCTATGCCAAATATATTGACAAAATATTAGAAAGTCAAACATCACTATTTTTTTTCAGTGTCAAATATTATGTCTTTTCAAATGAAGTAGACTTATGTTTATTCTAAATGGTTGGCCAGTAAGTTACTTTAGTTCATGGAATATTTTGATTAATTAGAGTTATATGTAATAGGCATTGGTAAATAACATGGAATCAGATGCAAGAAATACATTTAAAACTGCACGTAGGTTAACCTGTTGTTTTGATGGGTCTAAACACACTGCATAATTTTGCTGAACATCATTAAGAATACTGTAGAATCATAGGTACTGGTGCTGAATAATGTCTTAGCATCCTTTATACCCTTAAAGGATATCTTATTTTTACTTCTTACCTTCCAAAAGGAAAATGTTACCACAAGGTGGGGATTGGGTGTGGGAGGTGGGGGAATGGTGGTGTTGTTGAAGGAGAGAGAAGGGCAACATTGAATCTCATCTTTCTTATCTTCACATTGAAAGTGCTGCATTGTCTTGACAAAACATTCTAGGAATAGAGGGCAGTGACTCTTCATAGCAAAATCTTATCTTCTCTGGATACCTTGACAGAAGTTATTTAACTTCAGTATTCTTCCCACCCTCCCCCTTAAGTCTGCAAACCTGCAGATCCAGAGTAGTCTACTGTGGAACTGGAAGGATGAGATATGAATGTGCTTAGCAAGAATCTAAGTGCACATGCTGCTAGAGTTCTGACTTGCTCTTGTCATTAGTTAAATGTTAATCTCATAAATTGCATGTTTATAAATCTCCTCTTAATATTATTCAAATAATGTCACAGAAAATCTCATAAAATATGGTGCAGTGCTTTTCATATATCATTTTATTATTTTTATAATTTAAGTAAGACATGATTTCATTTCATCACATATAAAAATGAGGGAAAGGCAAGCACCAACCTCCAAGGTGATTTTACATGAGTATCAAAAGGGATAATATATGTAAAAGTGTTTTATTCATATAGGATACTGTACATATACATTTAACATATCTCTTAGCTGCATTGCATTCCAGTTAATTTTTTAATTTCAGTTTCCTATTGTGGTAAGAATTAGGCTATTTGGTGAAGCAAAATATTTTATTAGTTTTTTTATATCTACCTCTACCTGAATATTTAACAATGGGCTTGGCCACATAGCCTGATAATTGTAAAAAGAGATAGAGAAAGAGAGAACAACAGAACCAAAAGTACAGTCTTTTAAAAAAACAACCTGATTCATGAGTGGTATGATATGAGATGTTTGATATTTTGAAAATATTTTTTAAAAGTATATGCCATTTCCTTTCCTTAGAAAGCAATTTCACCTACCACAGGCCGTAATACCCTATAGAAGTGTATGTAGGTACACTACCAGAAGAAAGAACAGGATGTAGAAGGAATCTTGGCCAGAAGGAAGATGGAGCGCAAACCCTGTGCTGTTTGGCCCTCCTAAAACTGTGGGAAGAAGAATTGGGTAGAAAGAGGGGAAAACACACATTGAGATGTTTTTGTCATGATCCTTTTACTCTGGGCTAAATTTCTCCTTATCTTTGGGGATCTGTGAAGAGACCAGCTCTGGGTGTCCCCTGACAGAGTCGGTAGCACCTGTGCATCAGTCAGACAAAGAATACATGTAGTGCTCCCAAACATCTCTTGGATTCTACATAGTGTGAAGGGACTCAGAAATTCCTCTTTCCCCTAAGCAGGGATGAGACAGTCACTGAGTCTGAATTAGTAGGTAGCCAGAGGGACCCACAGGAAGGTGGAGAGTAATTTGCTGTTGAGACCCATAAGGAAAACCAATTTTGCTTGGCAAAAAATGAAAATCACGGCCAGAACCCAAGTTGCCTATATTAGCAAGTACTGGGTTATTCGCTGGGGTGGGCAGGTGCACATGGGGGAGTTGTGACGTTAGGAAACATTTGTCCTGATCCATCTAAAATTTATTCCACTTGTTAACCAGCCCCAGACTTCAATGTTTGATGCCAGTGTCACCCCTAGGTGACAAGAGGCATAAGAGGCATAATCATGAAAATCAGAGAAGCCAGAGAATGGTAAAAGGTCTCATGTAGATTTGGTGCATATGCTCCTAACATGTGAGGTTACTTATGCTTCTACTTTTTATATACACTACAGATGCTGTTAGAGTAGGAGACTAAGAGACAGGGCTGAGACAGGATGCATTTACTTGAAGATCAGGTGCAGGTGTTAAAGTAAACAAACATTAAACAAAAGGGGCTGATAACTACAGGCAAGAAGTGGCTTCGCCTGGCTTGTCAGCTACCTCTGCCACCTTACATGATCTTTGGCTAACTACAGTATCATTTACATTGTGGTTTTAAAAGTTCTCCACTCTTGAAATCACCATGACAGTTCTGAGACAACCATATAAAGTAAGAAAATGGGAGGGAACCCAATTCTAGGATTTACTAACCAAATTCTTAGTAAAAGCCAACCCCTTGGCCCTAAGTACTCCTCCCCTCAATTAGTAAAACTACACGGATCTAAAGCTTCCTCTCAGGGTAGCTGTTCTTTTCCAGCCTGTCTGCTCTTCTAGCTTTCAATAAAGCTTTTATTTGCTTGGTTTACATAGTGTGTCCTGAAATTCTTTTCCATGAGGAATACCAATAACTTATAAAAAACCTCCACTTAGAGGCCAGTAACAACACCATTTGGTAAGAGAAGGGAAGGAAATCTCAAATATTAAACATTTAGTTAAAAAAGTAAGAGTTATTCACAGTGACTTTATACATTATTGGATCAGACTCAGTTTATAAAACTGGACTATTCTCTCTCTCTCTCTCTCTCTCTCTCTTTCTCTCTCTATATATATATATATACACACACACACACACACACACACATATATATGTATAAATTTTTTTCTGTGTAACTGCTACCCAGTGTCCAAGGTGGTAGGTTAGTATACTAATATTAGCACAAAATAAAATTAAGAAAGATAATCTTTGATTATCTGAATGCTTTTTTGAAAAAAGTCTTATAATAAATAGAGTCATATTAGCGTAGCATTACCAAACACAAAAAAGAGATAATTGTTTGTATTTTTGAAAGTTTCTTCTAATGAACTTTAAAGTTACCATATAAGGATACTTAAAATTGGAATTAAAATCCAGTTTCTGGTCTGGCATGTAAGGAGCTTGGAAGTCCCCACTCCATCTTAACAAGTAAAATGCTGAATGAAGTGAAAAATCAGTAACTCTTTTTAGATCCATAAAAGAAGTGAGTTCACAGGGAAAACTACTGCTACCATATTGGAGAAACAGTCAGAAAAATACAGAGAGGTAAACTACAAAACTCTGATTAAAGAAACCAAAGAACTAAATAAATAGAGAGATATTCCATGCTCATGGTTAGGAAGACTCAATGTTATTGAGATGTTAGTTCTTCCCAATTTTGTCTATAGATTCAATGAAATCCCACACAAAATACCAGCAAGGTATTTTGTGGATATCAAGAAACTGATTCTAATGGGTCATTCATCTGGAAAGGCAAAAGATCCAAAATAGCCAACACAATATTGGAGAAGAACAAAGTTGGAGAACTGACACCTTCCAGCTTAAAGGTTTACTATTAATACAAAGCTGCAATAATTAAGATAGTGTGGCATTGGCAAGGGAATAGACAAATATGTCAACAGAATATAAATCCCAGAAGTAGATCTACATAAACAACTGATTTTTGACAAAGAGCAAAGGCAATGCAATGAAGCAAAGATAGTCTTTTATGGTACTGGAACAAGTGGACATCCACATGCAAAAAAGTAAGCTAGATACAGACCTTCACAAAATCCTTCACAAAATTGACCCAAAATGGATCATAGACACAAGTGTAAAATGCAAAATTATAAAACACTTTGAAGATAAAGTAGTAGAAAATCTAGATGACTTTGTTCATGGCGATGACTTTTTATTTATTTATTTTATTTTTTTTTTATTTTTTAAATGATAAATTATCTTTATTACCTTTCTAAGAGTTATTAATCTCCCACTATAACAGGTAACAGACATCTAGTCAATATTTTAATGCAGCGATGACTTTTTAGATATAACACCAAAGGCATGATTAGGAAAGAAAGTATTGATAATCTGGACTTCCTTAAAATTGAAAATTTCTATTTTACAGAAGACATTGCCAAGACAATGAAAAGAAATGCCACAGAAAATATTTACAAAGACATATCTGGTAAAAGACTGTTATCGAAAATATACAAAGAACTCTGAAAACTCAACAAGAAACTGAGCAACATAATTAAAAAATAGGCCAAAAACCTTAACAAATACTTCACCAAAGAAGAAATACAGATGTCAAATAAACGTATGAAAAGATGTTCACATAATTTGTCATCAGGGAAATTTAAATTAAAACAACACTGAGATACCATTACACATCTATTAGAAGGGCCAAAATCCAGAATGCTGATAACACAAAATGCTGATGAGGATGTAGACCTACAGGAACTCTTTCATTTATTGTTGGTGGGAATGCAAAATAGTACAGCCACTTTGGAAGATAATTTAGTAGTTTCTTCTGAAACTCAACATCCTTTTACCATACTATCCAATAATCGTGATCTTTAGTATCTACCCAAAGAAGTTGAAAACTTATGGTCACATAAAAACCTACACAAGGATGTTTATAGTACCTTTATTCATAATTGTCAAAACTTGTAAACAACCAGTATGTCCTTTAGTAGGTGAATTAGTAAATAAATTGTGTTATATCCAGACAGTGAAATGTTGTTCAGTGCTAAAAAGAAATGAGCTATCAAGCCATGAAAAAATGTGGAAGAACCTTAAATGCATATTACTAAGCAAAAGAAGCCAATCTGAAAAGGCTATGTACTGTATGATTCCAACTATATGGCATTCTGGAAAAAACAAAATTATGGAGAAAACAGATCAGTTGTTGCCAGCGGTTGGAGGTGGGGGTGGGAGATGAATAGGCAGAGTACAGATGATTTTTTAGGGCAGTGAAAATATTCTGTATGATACTATTATGATGGGTACATGTCATTATACATTTATTCAAGCATATAAAATGTATAAACCAATAGTGAATGTAAACTGTGAACTTTGAGTGATGTTCATATGCCAATGTAGGTTCATCAATTGTAACAAATGTACCACTCTAGTAGAGGATGTTGGCAATGGAGGAGGCTATGTGTGTGTAGGGGCAAGGTGTGTATGGGAAATCTGGACTTTTCAATCAATTTTACTGTGAACCTAAAATTCCTCTAAAAATAAATCTACTAAAACAATAGAATTGGTTTGAAAGAAATTGCATTTTAAGAAGAGATAATTTTAAAGAGAAAAAGTGAGCATAATTTGACAATTTATGAACTCTTCATCTGTTCTTATTTGTTTAATTTTTTAATATTAATTTACCTTTTTAAAATTTGCTGCAGAATATGAAGTTATATTTACTATGTACTTTTATAATTATCCATTATGATGACAAGTAGAAATTGTTCTTCTTTTTTCATCAGTCTGCTTGCCTCTATTATCATGAAACATAGATTTAATTGTTTATTAAAGAATGCTTCCAAGAACTGTACTCTTTCTAGATGTTTGAATGTAGTTGAATAAGCTTGTGTGTTTATTGGTACATTCAGCTTGGTATTTTGATTTTTCTATCCTTTCCTTGCTCAGGCAGTGCCTTCCTGTACAATATACTGCAGTGTTTGTGATTCTTCTCTGAGCACTAGAGCAAAATCTTGCTACCCTGTTAATTTAAACATCTCCCTCACCCTACAACCCAGATCATTCATCTGTTATTTTCAATTCAGTTTGCTATGGAAACTGGGAATGTGGTATGCATATTTGAAATTCACAAATGAATTCATATCTTTATCTAATAATTTAGTTTTTTCCTTGATCAAGTCATTTGCTAGAAATGCTAATAGAGTAACTGTGAATTTTGTCCCTAAGCACCTGGTTGTAGGTGCTAACATGTACATAAGCAAGAGTAGCTCCCAAAGGACAGCAGCAGCAATAGCTGACAGGAGGTTGTATTCATGCATAATGAAGAGCTGGATGCATCTCATTTTATCTCTAGGACAACTAAGAATGTAATGTGTCTGTGAGGACGAGGCAAAGGGAAGGTTAATTCTCATAGGCTCATCTTTCTCCACACGAACTGATTAATAGTGGGATTCATTAGAACTGTTTAGCTTATGAATATATGAAATTTAAATTTTGCATTTATTCTATGTTATAATTAGAGTATAAAACTATAGATGACACAGGGAGATCTATTCTACACAAAAGGTACCTTAAATTAAGGTTTTTAATTTAAATTGTCATCTCTATTTATAGACTTTTATCAAATATAGACCAGTTTTTAATATGCTTGAGAGAACAATGGAGAAAAAAATATGAAGTAAAAGGACGAAGGATGAGACTACAGAAAATGATACCCGTATATTTACTATAGTGAATTCTTAATTGTTATGAAGCCAGGTCATCAATATAAATTGAACATAGTCAAGAGATGAACTTCATAGGACTTTCAATTTTATGGAGATATTAGATATACTGATAAACATTTATTTAGTAGCCACTATGTGCCAAACTTACGAAAAGTGTTGGAAATAAAAGCTGAATAAGACAAAGACATCAACTTCAATGAACCACAATAGAATGGGGGGCGAGGCACCCATAATAATGCTTTCTGAGCACCAGGTATTGTTCTTAGAGGTTTATGTGAATTAACTCACTTGATTCCCACACTTACATGATAGGTATGTGTCTATGAGATAGATACTCCACTCCAGTTTTACAGATGAAGAAACTGTGGCACTGAGCAATGATATTAACTTGTCCAAGGTTATGTAGTTATTCTATTATTCAGGAGAGGATAATTCAGGATACGCTTCTGTATCAGAGAAATACCAAAATCATAACAGAATAAAAGTTTATCGGGCCTATTTCTTGCTCATGTCCTAATGGCTTAGAAGTCCTCCTTCAAGTGGTCACTCAGAGATCCAGGTTGCTCCCACATTATAGCTACAATAGGTATGGCCACGACATTGGGACTACCTAGCTCTCAAGGTCACCATGGTGGGGTTGGGGAGAGCAAGGTGATTATGACCAGGCTTGGAAATAGCAAACTTTGCTTCCCTCATATCCCTGGGCTGTATCAGTCACGTGGTTCCAACTTAGTATAAAGGAACCTGGAAAATGTCTTTCTTCTATGTGCTCACAAGAGGAAATAAATTGGTGAACTTCTAACAAGTCTTTGCCACAGTTCATGAGTGGCACGGACAAGAATTGAACCTAGACAGTCTTACCAGGCCCACCCTCTTAACCGTTTATTGCTTTTTATGAAGAAATATTTATAATACAATGTGGTAACTAAAGCTAAGCAGAGAAATGAACATCGGAGGGGGCCACAGGAGAGTACTTTGTAGTCAACAAGTCCTCATCAAAATCACACATAGCACAATAAAGCTTGGCATTTGTCCTTCTGAATAAACAAGATGATATGTCAATACTGTACCCTGTTCTCACACAGTGTTTGCCAAGAAATATATATGCTGTGGCTCATTAGTCTTATTGTGTAGTTTTCATTATACTTCTATATATTTAACCTAAAAAGTTGGGTAAACTCTTCATGCTTTTCACTCTTCTTTGACTTTAAAACTAAAATTAAATTTATACATGCAAAATAAGCATATCTACAAAACCAATAAAATTCACATTTACATTAATTTAATATGACAGATAAGATTATTTTACGGAAACTGAATTACAATTCCCATTGTGACCCTGATTTTGATTGATGTCTTGCAATTCCTTTGATTTTGGCACAACTCAACTGCTGGTTGCCCTCGGTGGCTTCAACTTTCCTACCTTTTTTTTAATATTCGAATAAGTGGGAAACATTTGTTCATGTAGCATTTTCTAGTATCATTTGGCCTTCACTTGGCTTTGGTGCAAAACACAGTATTTACAAGTTAAATTGGGCTGTCTCTTACATTTATTTGCCTGTGACATCTATAGTGGAATTACCTGGAGGCAACTCAATTGTAAATATTAATGGGCATTAAAACTATCCAAGAGAACTCACAAATGCGGTGGATATCTCTTTAGTATGGAAATTCTAGATTTCTAAGAACACTTGGGGACAACACATAGGGACCTGCACAGAAACTGACAAACAATGCCTTAAAGGTAGGATCTTTAAAAGTAGAGAAATAGCTTCACTTTTTTGTTTTAAAGAAATAATGAATGTCTCCACAGAAGAGTAAGAGCAGAGCTCTATTATTTATTTCTCGCTCTTTTTTTTCTTTATTGAAGTATACTTTACATATCATGCCTTTACCCCATTTTAAGTATACAATTAAATGATTTTTAGTGAATTTACCAAGATGTACAGTTAATCACATAAATCAGCTTTAGAGGAATTCCTTTCCCCTATTGAGACCCCTAATGCCACTCCACAACTACTTTTCAAGCATGTCCCACCCCTCTACAGTGCCCACCACGTCGCTCAGACATGGCTTTACCCCCCACCCCCCAAATCCCTAGTGAACACTCCCAACTTTGAAGCACCATAGTGTTAATCAGTCAATACCAATTTGATGGCGAATACAAATGGGGCCCATTCTTCGGGTCTTGTGTCACCTCACTTTGAATAATGGGCTTAAGCTTAATCCAGGATAATACAAGCGGTGCTAGCTCGCTGTGATTTCTTAAAATTGAGTAGTAGTCCATTGTGAACATACACCAAATTTTAACAATCCAGTCATGAATTGACGGGCACTTGGGTTGTTTCCACGACCCAGCAATAGTGAATTGGGCTGCCATAAACATTTGGGTGCAGATGTGTGGGGAGCCGGCAGCACAGGGATCCCGCTTGGGTGGCAGCTGTGCCCAGCACGTGCGTAATTGCTCTCTCCGCCCTGCCTATCAGAGAACACGTGCTGGGGGAGGTCCTGGCTGAGGGTACTTAAGTGGAGCTCACTTCCCGTTCGGCGTCTCTCGCCATGTATAAGTCGTAGATGTGAAGCTGTGCCGATAAATCGCTGGTGGAAGAACTCCAAAGCTGTTGCGTCCTGATTGCTGGGCGCGACAAATGGTGCCGAAACCCGGGAAGAAGTAGCACCAGGCGGAGACGTCCTCTTCGGAGGAGAGTTCAGAACCCCAGTAGGTGAGGCAGT
>CAUYRT010077214.1:0-29851 GCA_963574885.1 Lepilemur ruficaudatus
AGAGAAATAGCCACTGGAATTTTTTTTCATTTGAATTTATTAGCTGCACAAGCTAGCTAAAATCTCTATAAAAGCTTTAAGACTTTGAAATTTGTTTTGTACAAAATTAATACAGCCAATCCAATTTTCTTTCAAAATAAACAAATAAATAAATAATAATAAAAAAATAAAGCTAATGAATGGAAAAAAAATGATATGGAACTGGGTATTTATGGCTTGGGATGAAATTTCCAATGACAGGATTATACAGATTTTAAAGTTTCCTTTCAAACAACTTAGAGGAGACGATAATGTGTTCTAGAAAATTATGTTTGATGCTCACAATGTGGTTCTATGATAAGGAAGACTCACAGACACACTTTAAGAACATTTCAGATGACTACACATTCTTGAAACACTAGGTTCCTGGGTTCTGTGATACGACATTCTTCTGACCCTCCCCCAATCTCTCTGGCAGCTCCCTCCTCCTTTGCTGGGTTCTCCTCATTCTCCATCCAATCTCTAAATGCTGGGGTTCCAAAGCCCAATCATGGGCCTTCTCTCCCCACGATATACTTTGTCCTGGGGCAAGCTCACCCATTCCCACAGCTTTGAAATTCATTTTCATACCTGACAGCACACAGTTGCATACTTACAGCTGCCTCTATTCTGAGCTCCAGATTCCTATAGCCACCTTGCTCTTTGACATCTCTATTTGGATGTCTCACAAGAATCTCAAACCTAAGGTATCCACACCTGAATGCTTGTTCTTCTTCTACTCTTTCCCACCTCCTTTCACGTAACTGTTCAAGCCAGAAACCAACGATCTTTGACATACTTTCTCCCCTCTCACCTTCCAATATGCAGTTCATTGCCAAGTTCTGATAATTTTACCTCTAAAACATACCAAAAAACATCCCTTCTCTTTCTCTACTTTCATCATCCTAATCCAAGCCACCAAAATACCTAATCCTAGCAATAACTTCTTAACCAATTTACTTTTGTTTTCTCCCCGTACTCCATTCTCCAGTTAATCACCAAAGGATCCTTTCAAAACATTAATTTGAGGATGTTACTCCCCTGGTTAAAATGTACCAATGGCTTCCCACTGCATTTAGGATGAAATTCTAACTCTGTAACATGCTGTTTGTTCTGGCCACTGCCTACCTCTTTCCACTCACCCAGAGCCACTTTTGTACCTTGCCTCCCCTTGCTCTCTGAACTCCAATCACACTGGCTTTCCTGTAGTACCTGGCATATGGCAAACTTTACCCTACCTACTCTTCACTTTGATAACTTCTATTCTTCCTTCAGATTTCAGCTTAAATACTGTTTCCTTAGAAATGTATCCCCTGACTGGCCCAACCTTACTTAGGTCTCCATTATTCCCTCTCATGACACTCTGTTCTTTTCCTTCACTGTACTTAACACAAATTGTATTTATTGGATATTCCTCTTTCTACATCCTACTCCAGGAGGACTCCCCTCTCCTTGGCAACTATGAGAAGCAGGAAGAATGATTCATTGATAGGAGGAAGCTGATAAATCCACTAGTCACAATGCAACTCACAAGCACCACCTAGGGAATGAATTCCCATCTGCCAATCTAAAATCCAGTCCTCGCAGTAATACTTACTGAGAGGCATAGGAGATACAGCAACACAAGTCTAACAGCACCAATTTATTTGCGCTAACTGAAGATCAGGTCAGTGAGGCCTGCACTATCCCCAAAATTCTCAATGGGCACATCTGAGTTTATATATTCACATAAAACCAAAAGAAAAACCTTTTAATTCTCTTTTTGACTCTACCTAAAAACTCTCTCAGAGTGTTCTGTGATCCAGACCACCTGATTGTACAAAGTAGATTTATTCTTCCAGCTCTTTGTGTTACCATGTCATTATAATAAGAGGAATGGTTTTGACCTGGACTACCTTGTTTGGTACCTGCATAGTCTTTCTAGTGTTTTTTCCAAGTATGTGCAAATCATATTATGCTTCTACAATCAAAACTACAAACATATACACATATTAATACATATTAGATACTATCTGACTTTTTATTCCATTGTTCCTTATACTTTTGGTTCTAGTTTTTCTGTATTATTTTTTGTTTTTTGGCACAAGTCTGTTTTCTCCCAGATTGTTGTCCAATTTTTGAACATACTAATATATTGTATGGTCTATTTTATTTCTTGTCTAAAATTTCCCATCATCACCTGGGTTATTTCATATGATATATTTGTTTTAATTTTGTTTTGTTTTGTTCTAGAGATAGGGTCTCACTATGTCGACCAGGCTGGTCTTGAACTCCTGGCCTCAAGTGAACGTCCCATCTCAGCCTCCTGAGTAGCTGAGATTACAGGCACAAGCCGCAACACCCAGCTCTATTTGTTTTATTTACTGTCTAACACAGTAAAACTATAAATTCTGTGAAGGAAGGGTTATCAATATTGTTCACCACTGTATTTCTAGCACCTAGTGTAATACCTGGCACATAAAATAAAGCACTAATAATTGTTATAAAAGAATGAATCCATATCCATCCTTATCCTCCCTCCACCCAATCTCAAAGAGGAAGGTGTTCTTTCTGATGAAGAATAAATCCTCTGAATCACTTCTCATTCCCACCTCAATCTCTCTCTCTCTAAAAATAATTTTCCCTCAGCATATAAATATGGTCAAGTCTCTCTCTTTTAAAAGAAAGTTATAAAATGAAAAACCCTCCCTCAACTCTATACCCACTCCCCTTTATCTACCATTTTCTCTCTTTTTTTTTTTTGAGACAGAGTCTCACTCTGTTGCCCGGGCTAGAGTGCCGTGGCGTCAGCCTAACTCACGGCAACCTCAAACTCCTGGGCTCAAGCAATCCTTCTGCCTCAGCCTCCCAAGTAGCTGGGACTACAGGCATGTGCCACCATGCTCGGTTAACTTTTTTCTATGTATTTTTAGCTGGCCAATTAATTTCTTTCATTTTTAGTAGAGACAGGGTCTCGCTCTTGCTCAGGCTGGTTTCGAACTCCGGATCTTGAGCGATTCTCCCGCCTCTGCCTCACAGAGTGCTAGGATTACAGGTGTGAGCCACCGCGCCCAGCCCCATTTTCTCTTTCGTGCTTTTCACACCTTAACCAACTGAAAAAGTGTTTACTTTTCAACCAACTTACCAACCCATACTGTAGCTATAACCAAGCCCCCAATGGCTTCCTAATTGTGATATCCTTGAGCATTGTTTTATCCTCTGACTTCTGTATAGTGGGATTTGACATGGCTGAGCACTCCCTCTTTCTTGAAATTCTCTTCTCCCCTGGCATCTGTGATATCACACTCTCCTAATTTTTGGCCACATCTACCACATTTTGACTCTACTTTTCTGACCACATCTTAGTTTTCTTCCTGGACACCATCTAAGATGCCTGGTACATAGTAGGCACTCAACAACTATGGATTATGTGACTAAATAACTGAATGAATGAAATCATTCTCTTTCTCAGCAGCATATCCTATAAGCAGTTTTAAGAGATAAATCACAGTGTTTGCAGAGTTTCCTCTAACATCCTAACCTTTGCCTCTTTCCTTCATCTCAAATTTTCAGCCCAAGTAGGTTTTCCAAACCAAGGCCAAACTTACCAAAACCACTTCGCTTTCCTTTTTGCTGGTTCCTGATCTGAGAATGATCCTGAACCATTTTCTTCCATTGGTCTTTCTGTCTATGCTCATGTCCACCTTGGACTTTCTCCATTTTCTCATCTTCTGGGAAGAAAAAAACAAAAAACACTGTGAGGTGGGGAGACGAAGAAGAGAATCTTTGTAGATAGCAAAGGCTAGCAAAAGAAGGAAGAAGAATCGTAGCCTAATAGTTTAGTTTCAAGCTCTGGGCTTAAAAATCTCAGCCTGCCCTCGTCCCATTCCTTAACTTCCTGGAGCAAGTACTTGAGCCGGGCATCAAAGTACATCTGACTATACTTACGAGCTTCCTTCTTTCTTTTGCTTAAAGGGAGTCTATTGAACTTCTTCCCAGAGGGTGCAGGATCTGGCTGGCCTAACTTAGATGTGCTTATCGCAGAGACAACATCATTGTCCTGAGAGGCTGAAATCTCTGGAGTATGAGGTACCATTACTTTCTCTCTGAAAATGAGATGTTTTTAAGTGAAAAGGTTAAAAGGAATAAATTTGCAGTACCATTCTTTCAAAAGAACCCAAGGGTAAAAGGAAGATCCTAGGCTCTCCAAGGTCATTTTATTCATCTACTTGCCTATTTTTCCCAACTCAAACAGGGTTCTTTCCTGAACTGAGAGAAATATATAGAAATACGATAAGTGACTAGACAGATAGACAGATAGACCATGATTTACCAATGTTAAGCACACTCTGTGTTCAACTTGCCTCACTGGGATAAACTTACCTATCAGCATTATCATTATCAGTAGCAGAAGTAGTGGTGGCTGGTTTCTTGTCTGATTGGATACATACTATGGGCCGGGCACAGGAAGTCTCTGCAAAATTAAGGCCAGATCCCATCCCTCCCAAAATAATATATTATAAGCAGAGAAGCAGTAAAAGAAAACAACCA
This sequence comes from Lepilemur ruficaudatus, assembly GCA_963574885.1. NCBI lineage: Eukaryota > Metazoa > Chordata > Mammalia > Primates > Lepilemuridae > Lepilemur > Lepilemur ruficaudatus. The sequence goes on from CAUYRT010077214.1 coordinate 4,549, forward strand.
CTCCATTATTTCCTAATATTTTCATTGAAATGTCTTCTCACTGTTGCCTAGGAGAGCCTACCTTTTGTCTCTTGTCATATCATAGAACTTTAAACCTTTAAATTTCCAGGAAAACCTATAAATCTATATCTTTCTGCAAGCCTTTCCAAGTTAATCTACCTCATTCCAGGATAGCCACGTGATGATAATTTTATTTTGTGTACAAAAAAAATTGTTTGTACTGCATTTTATGTCATTTGTTTCTCAAACTTCCCCTCGGAATAGAAGCACACCTAAGACTAGCTAAAATGTCAGACTATTCTCCTTAGCCTCATGACCTATACTATAAAATATATAGGTCACCTGAGAAGACCTCAGGTCCTATACCATAGAATTCTTTATTTTAAAAATTAAATCCCTGCACTGTGGGAGGCCGAGGCAGGAGAATCGCTCAAGGTCAGGAGTTCAAAATCAGCCTTAGCAAGAGCGAGATCCCGTCTCTACTAAATATAGAAAGAAATTAATTGTCCAACTAAAAATATATAGAAAAAATTAGCCGGGCATGGTGGCACATGCCTGCAGTCCCAGCTACCTGGGAGGCTGAGGCAGGAGGATTACTTGAGCCCAGGAGTTTGAGGTTGCTGTGAGCTAGGCTGACGCCACGGCACTCTAGCCCGGGCAACACAGTGAGACTCAGTCTCAATAAATAAATAAATAAATAAAATCCCTGAGCATATGCGAAAACAGTATTAGAAACAGAAATACACAAGGGTAGAGGGAGAACAAGTTTTTCAAATCTGTGGAAAACAATTTATCTTTTCTAAGTAGATTGTAAACATATAGAAATGAATTCAAGTCACACTTTTAAAATGTAGCTGAGATTATATTTAAATTCTGAAGTCAATGTAATCTACTTTTCTAAAATTCTGTACCTTTTGTCTAAGGTGGTTTAGCTATAGTCCTATTAAAAGAAGACGAAGTATTTTAAAATATTTTGAAGTCTCATCTAATGTATCTTTCTTAGGAAGATGAAAGAGAAGTTGTCAAACTTACTCTACTTCTCAGAAACCAGTCACCTTTTCTAACTGAAACTCTTTTTCTCTCACTAGAAGCCATACCCAAGCACTCCTGGAGGGACTTCCGCAGCACAATCTGGACAATCTCCTCAAATTCTGCATTGGAAATACTTGATTTTTCCTGCAGAGACAAGGGTAGGGGAGGAAAACTGCTTATCTTTCCATAGTTCTCCCCTCTGACCACTCAGGGAATCCTCCTTTAGATGAAGCAGTAAGTTCACAAAACTAAAGGCATGAAGTCAACATACCTAAGGAGTCCATAAACTCTATCCCAGATCTCCTGGGAATAAAGGAGTCAAAAAAAAAAAAAAAAAAGAAAAGAAAAAAGTTTATAAAGTTTCTGTCCACTTCAACTCCCACCTCCACCCCACCTCATCCCATATTTCCCACTAAATGTTTTCATGAAAATATTTTTTACCTCTTTGAGAAGAAAACAGAAGCCCCAAAAAAGTAATAAAAAAAACTGAAACTACAGGATGAATCTCCCCAGTATGAAAAGACTTTCTAGCCTGGGTGAGGGCCGCGTAGAAGGAACTGTCCTACTAGAGCCCATCAATGTGACTGATACCTTTGCTTTCTTCTCTACTTGCTTGTTGTCTTGAGCCTTTCCTTTTTTCTTCTGGCCACTGCTTGGACCATTTTCTGTGGTTGCTTTCTCTTCCTTCTTCTCTAACCTAGCCCTTGGCAGGTGTGGCCTGGTCTCTGTCTCTGGGGAACTAATCCCCAGGATCTCCTCCTTGGGTGAGTTAGGGCTACAAGGTATCAGGCTATGCAATTTTTGTGCAGGTGGGGCAAAGATTTTCTTTGGTCCCTTTCCACATTCTGAAAGAAATTTGATCATCAAATGGAATTTATGAAATGTATAGTCTAACAGAGATTGCCAACCATTAACCACTGACTGGCCATATCAGAATTATATGGAGAGAGCTTTTAACAAATTCAGATTTCTAGGTCTCTCCACTTCCCAGACCAGAGATTCTGATGGAGTAGTTTGAAGTGAGGCCCAGAAATCTGTAATTTTACAAGGCTAGTTGATTCTAATACATTGCCAGGTTTGAGAACCACTGAGTAATTCAGAAGTGATAAATATAAGCATGCAGGAAGAGGAGTTATTCAAATGTGAAACTTTTTAATTTGCTCACTTTTAACTTTGAATATAATTTTACAGGAAATTGGAATGATTTAAAAAAAAAAAAAAAAGCAAATCAAAATCTATGAATTATTCAAGGCCCAGCTTTTATGCTACCTCCTCCTGATCTTCCCAGGTATAAGCAATATATCTTTCTTCTGAGCTTCCATAATACTTTGCCCATCTCTGGTGGCATTTACCACATTCAACTTTATAATAGATATTTAAATGTCTTTTCTCTATACGGTCCTTGAGCAGGACTGTTTCTAAGTCATATTTATTTCATTCAAAGCATCTAGCAGAGTAGTAATTTGAACAGAGTGGACCCAAAATATATGCGAACTGAACTGCCCCTTGATGGGAAGGTTTTCCAGAGGGGGAAAATGGGAGAAATGTACAAAATTAACTGCCCTCACTCTTGACTCACCTTCCTTATTTTGCAGTGTTGTCATCATTCAAGCCCAGAAACTACAAACTTTCTTTGCCACTATTAGAAAAAAGAAATTAATTGCTATGGCTCTGATTAAACATGATTTTAAACTTTCTTCTCTCCCTGTCTTCCTGGGTTCAGAATCTCTTTGCCCTATGCTCCTGAACTACATTTCTGCCTCCTTGACTACACTTATACCTCTTCGGCAGTGCCAGTTACATGCCAAGGAATAATGAGAGTTACTGTTTTAAATATCAGCAACAATCCTTAATGTTTCAAGTGCCTAGAACTATGTTCAATGTAAGACAGGCACTCATAATTAGATAGAAATGGTAGTGGAAGCATGGGTAGTAGTAGAGCAGTGGTACTAGGGAATGGACAGTCCTGGGAGTTAAAGAGTGAGAGTTTTCTTCAGAGGGATAACCTCATTTCACAAGGTTCTCTTAAATACTTAGAATACAAATAATCTGCTAATTCCCTGATATGATTCAGAGGTCCCTATGCATAGAAAACCCCTTATTGTAACATCATCATAGTGTTTATTTTTTCTTCTCTTAGATCCTCAGTCCAATAAATTTTCTAATATACTGTATTTTACCAATCTCTATTTATAGCTCAGAAATATTTGGTAACCAGAAGTCTCCAGAGAATTTAATACCTTTTACCTTATTCTTCTACCTTAGAAACTAATAATGAAAAATTAGTATCTTCTTTGATATTCACAGTTCATCTTCAGCAATCTACTCACAAATGTTCTATACTACATCAATATGCTTCATTATTACTAATGATATTTTGACTAATGATAATGGCCAACACTTATTGAGCACTGACTATATTCTCTACCCTTTAAGTATCATTCTCACAACAAATCATGAGATGGATACCATTTTACACTTAAAGAAATTGAAGGTTAAAGACATGTAAAGATATTAAGTAATTGATACGTAGTAAGATCAGGATTAGCACCAGTCTGATTTCAAAGTTTATGCTAATAACTATGCTATGCTACATTCTTATAGTCTAATTTAGTACTTCGCCACCATTTTAATATTATAACATATACAGAAAGCAGACATTAAAAGCACATATTGAAACACATAGAGAATGATATTTCTAGGGATTGTAGGGTAAAAGGAACCAGGCTGCTTACAGCCATAGGCAGCTGAAGGGCTCTACCAAAGGCTGAAGAAATTAATTATCTCCACACAGCTATAAGCCATTTGTGACCCACCAATGTGCCAAGACTCATCTGGGGATATTCCAATAATTTATACATTTTTTCAATTTATACTTTCTCACTATTGATACTATTTCTATTCAGCTATTAGAAGAAAATTGCCTTTTATCAACCTAAACTTCTCATAGCCCTTCTACCCAGTTTTCTTTAGGTTTAGAGCATATATGCCATTCATATTTATATAACAATTATAATAAGCATTATAACTCTGAGAAGGGTTTTAGAGGTCATAAATCCCAATCTCCTCTTCTTACAGATAAAAAAAATAATGCTAAGAAAGGTAAGTGGTTTGCCCCAAACCTCAGTGTTAATACATTGGTGAGCTTAAATGAATCCAGGACTTTTGCCTCTAAATTCTACTAATAATGGATATATTCTACTCAGTGATCTTGTTTCTGGCTGTTGGTTTTGGAAAATCCTGAAACTGAAACTCATTCTTTCAACTCTGCTATCTCCCACTGTAAAAAGACCCAGAAGCAGCATAAAATCGATCCTTCGAGTCATATACATTTCCCTTTAAAGAATCTGAAAATTTTAAGACCCTTAAATGGCCAAACTTGTTCGAGGTGTAGGGTTCTTCTCTCTAAATCACAAAATGAATTCAAAAGGTATTGGGGGCTTGACTTAGTGTGGCCATAGCATGGCTGAATGTAAAGTGTTTTTAAATTACTCTTTGGAATTTTTCTGTTTCCTTTCTTCTATAAATATGAATAGTTCAGCTGTGCTGTTCTGAAGGAATTATTTTTCCTTTATATTAAGGAACACTTTTTCTCGCTGTTTCCATCTTTATCACCACCAACCCCCAAATACATTTGCTCCGGAAAAAAGGCAAGTAGGGATTTGGGGGAGAAACACTAAAGCAAATTGGTCTCCTTTATTATAATCCTAAATAGAAGCTAGAAACTGAATAAAGTTAGGCTGCAAAAGGAATATTAATCTGACCACAAATGACAAACATCTTTTCCCAGGCTCCAGATTTCCAAAAACCATCATGAGAAGTCCCTGTGAAGGTAATCTAAGTTACAAGAAGAGCTATACTAAGTGAGAAAAGCAGACTAAAAATTAGTGTGTTTCAGGCCAGGCTCGGTAGCTCATGCCTGTAATCCTAGCACTCTGGGAGGCCGAGGGGGGAGGATCGCTCAAGGTCAGGAGTTCGAAAACAGCCTGAGGAAGAGAGAGACCCCGTCTCTACTATACATAGAAAGAAATTAATTGGCCAACTTAAGATATATATAGAAAAAATTAGCCTGGCATGGTGGCACATGCCTGCGGTCCCAGCTACTCGGGAGGCTGAGGCAGAAGGATCGCTTGAGCCCAGGAGTTTGAGGTTGCTGTGAGCTAGGCTGACACCACGGCACTCTAGCCCAGGCAACAGAGTGAGACTCTGCCTCAAAAAAACAAAAAAAAATCAAAAATAATTAGTGTGTTTCAGATGACAATATTTGGTTTTTAAAAATGTTTGTCTATATAATATGCTTGTATACCCATAAACTATCTCTGGAAGAATATACAAGAAACTGATCAAAATGTCTCTGTGGGGTAGGAGTGAGTAGTGGCTCAGGGTGGAAGGAAGCTTTTCATTGTATTCCCTTGTGTATCTTCGGCATTTTAAAACATACAAATATTACCACTTCAAAAAATGATACTTATTTTAAATTCTTTAAATAAAACAAGACTATTTTGACCAAGCTAAAAACGCAAACTTTTCAAATATTTAGGTTCAAATCCTTATCTGAACCTATACAGATCTTCCTAGGCCAAAGTATGCTTCTGGAGCCCCAACCAAACAGATAGAAATGTGAATCATTGTTTGAGTTAATAAGATGGAGTAAATCTATAACAGCAATGTATAATATAATCCGTATAATCTAAGGTGGGAATGTGATAAAGAACGTTACTTTTTCTAAAAACGTCTAACCTGATCAATCAATAGAGAAGGGAAAGCCAGGAAAATCACTTTCTGATAACTCACGTTGCTCCTCCTCTGTTTCACAATAACAAATATTGAAAGCTGGTTCAAAGAGAGAAAAAAAGAAAGATATAGACAGTTAATAAATATATAAAATACAGCCAACTTTCCTCTGTACAACTACTAAATGACTAGGGGCTCTAGACCTAGGAATAATATTTGAGGTTTTAATTTCTTATTTCTTAACTTAGATGAAAAGTGGGGTGGGGAGTGGTTTGGGGGGAGAGGGTGGAAACACCTAAAGACTTTAAGAAAGTATAATAAAAGAACCAGGATAGTTCCATAAACCAGATCCTATTCACCAAACATAAGAAAAGAGAGTAAATAAGGAGGGAAAAAGAACTTAAAAAGAAGTAATAAAGGGAACATAGGGAAGGTCAATAGGGCTCTCAAAAAATAGAAACAATTTTATTTCACTTAGAACACTAAAAATCATTACATTAATTTTGAGATGAAATCACCTAGCTCATCAGTTCTCAGAGTATGGTCCAAAAACCCCTAGGAGCCCTCTCCTTTTACCAACTATATATCTGTGTTAAGCTGGATTCTCTCATATACTTCTACAAAAACAAGATACCACTACAGATTGAAGAAACAGATGGGAATCCAGCTGTTTTCTATTAAGCCAGAAATGAAACAGATTTGCAAAAATGTAAAAAAAAAAAAAGCCATTCTTCACACTAAATTTTCTTTTGCTTAGGAAAACGTATTTTTCCATAAAAACACTATTTAGGTTAACATGTAATGGGTTTATTATTGTTATTTCTAAATAAATATTTAATTTTTTCCTCAGTTGTAGTCTCTAACATATTAATACTGACAGATACAAACCACATAAAAGCTTTTTGGAGTCCCCCATAAATTTTAAGAGGATAAAAGTGTCCTCAGACCAAAAAATTTGACCACTGATCTAGTGAAATAACTTAACTCAGTCTTGCCAATTTTTCTTAAAAAACAGTAATCCTCCCCCCCCCACGCACTCCATTTAGAACGTGTTCACAAATTTCCCCCTTGTTCTCTTCATACTGTTCCTGAAATCCTTCGTCTAAGATAACAAAAGTACACCCTTTAGGCTTGTCCTCTAAAACAGACTCCCTTAGCCACAAAAAACTGTATTTAAAGACTATATTTAAAATCTTTTTTTTTTTCCTTGAGGCAGAGTCTCACTCTGTTGGCCGGGCTAGAGTCCCACGGCGTCAGCCTAGCTCACAGCAACCTCAAACTCCTGGGCTCAAGCGATCCTTCTGCCTCAGCCTCCCGAGTAGCTGGGACTACAGGCATGCGCCACCATGCCCGGCTAATTTTTTCTGTATATTTTTAGTTGGCCAATTAATTTGTTTCTATTTTTAGTAGAGACGGGGTCTCGCTCTTGCTCAGGCTGGTTTCGAACTCCTGACCTTGAGCGATCCACCCACCTCGGCCTCCCAGAGTTCTAGGATTACAGGCGTGAGCCACCGCGCCCCGCCCCTTAGTGTCTTTTTTGTCTTTTATTACCTTGACACTTTTGAAGATTACAGAAGAGAATCTTCCTCCCTTGCTTTGGGCTCCCTGATGTTTGCTCATGATTAGAGGTGGCTATGCATTTCCGACACAGAGGTGATGTTGTCTCTTTCTGAATGCATCCAGTCGGGGGTACATGACGTCAATATGTCTTACTGCTGGTGGTATTAACTCTTGATCGTTTAATGTAATTTTTGATACGGTTTTATTTAAGTCTACCAGGTGGCTATTTGATTTCCATTCATTCCTCCAACCCCCTCACCCCCACCTTTTTTATGGTAGTTGTTCTAGGGCATTCTCAACATACCAGGGTTTATTTAAAATCAACATCGTACCTCTTGACAGGCCATACTTCCCAGATATAATAAACTTACAACAGTGTAATTCCATCTACCTGCCCTCATTTAGTATATTGTCCTATGTTATAAACCTCACTTTATAGAGTACACACTTCAGAGTACACACACTTTTCCTTCAGTCGTTTTTTAAGTAAATTATGAAAAGAAAGAAAAGTCTTTTCTGTTTTCATACTTACTCACCATTTCAGGTGTTCTGTATTCTTTTCTGCAGATCCGTGTTCCCAGCCTGCAGACAGTCTTTGGCGCTTCTTGTGGTGCAGGTCTGCTAATAATGAATTCTTTCAGCTTTAATTTATCTGAAAATATTTTTATTTCATTCTTGTTTTTGACGGATATTTTTACTGAATGTAAAAATGCATCCAGTTTCCCCCCCTTCCAGCACTTTAAAGATTTTGTTTCAGAATTCTGCTGTATTTTTTGATGAGAAGTTGCCGTCTTCCTTTTTTTTTTTTTTTTTGCAACAGAGTCTCACTGTGCCCTGGCTAGAGTGCCGTGGCGTCAGCCTAGCTCACAGCAACCTCAAACTCCTGGGCTCAAGCGATCCTTCTGCCTCAGCCACCCGAGCAGCTGGGACTGCAGGCATGCGCCACCATGCCTGGCTAATTTTTCTACATTTTTAGTTGTCCAATTAATTTCTTTCTATTTTTAGTAGAGATGGGGTCTCGCTCTTGCTCAGACTGGTTTTGAACTCCTGACCTTTAGCGATCCTCCCGCCCCGGCCTCCCAGAGTGCTAGGATTACAGGCGTGAGCCACCGCGACCGGCCTTGCCGTCTTCCTTTAAATCATTGTTCCCTGTACGTATGTACCCTTCCTCCCCACTGCTGCTTTCAAGATTTCATATTTAATTTTTAGCAGTTTGACTATTATGTGCCTGGGCATGGTTCTTTTTATGTTTATGCTTCTTGAAGTTTGGTGATCTATAATTTAGTGGTTTTAATAAAATGTAGTAAATTTTTTACCATTATTTATTCAGATTTTTTTTCTGCCTCATTCCCATCTTCTTAACCTGATACTTTAATTACACTTATATTAGACTGATTTATACTGTCACTCAGGTTCCTGAAATTTGGGTCAATTTTCTTTAATCCATTTTTCCCTCTGTCCTTCGAATTAGATAATTTCTACTGATATGTCTTGATGTTCACAAACACTTTCTTCTGCCATCTCCAATTTGCTCTTAAGATTATCAGTGAATTTTTCATTTTAGTTGTTTACACTTTTGAGTTCTTGAATTTTCATTTCGTTCTTTTTGTAGTGTCCATTTCTCTGCTGAGATTCCGTATCTATTCCTACAGTAAAGACCATATAAATTCTTTGAACATATTTTTCTATAGTTATTTAAATATAGCTATAATAGCTGTCTTAAAGTCCTTGTTAGATAAGTTCAACATCTAAGCCATGTCAAGTTTAGTATCTTTTGACTATTTTTCTCAACATTTTCCTGTTCATTTATTTATTTATTGGTCTGGTAATTTTTATGGAATATTAGGCATTATAATATATTTTTAAAACTCTGGATTTTGTTGTTATTTTCTGAAGTGTGTTGATTCTCGATTTGGCAGGCAGTTCAACTGTTGGCAGATCACTTTATGCCAGTGCAGGCTTGGTTTGACAGTTTGCTAGTGTGAATCTGTAGAAAGCACAAACTTTAACTTGGCAGTACTCAACTTCTAACTGTTTTTCCTGTAGCTGTTGTTAGGGCTTGGATTTAGACTTTACTGGATTGGGTCTAGATGTCTTACTCTAGGGCATGGTCATTACTCTTAAGGCATATCTTGGCTGGATTTCAGTGGTGCTAACTAGTTTTTCAACATATTACAGTTTTATTGAGATAGAATTCACATACCATACAATTCACCCATTTAAAATGTATAATTTGATGTTTTTTAGTATATTCACTGAGTTGTACAACCATCAGCATAATCAGTTTTAGAATATTTTCATCCCCCAACATTTTCAGAAAGAAACTCCATCCCCATGAGCAGTTACACCCCATTTCTCTTCAACTTTCCTACAAGGTATAAGCAATCTACTTTCTATCTCTATAGATTTCCCTGTTCTGGACATTTCATAAAAATAGAATCATACTATATTTGGTCTTTATGACTTGCTTCTTTCACTTAGCATAACATTGACAAGGTTCATCATGTTGTGGCATGTATCAGTACTTTATTTCTTTTTATGACTGAATAATAATCCATTGTCTAGAGATCTCACCTTTATCTTTTCATCAGTTGATGTATATCAGGGCTGTTTCCACTTTTTGGCTATTATCAATAATGTTGCTATAACATTTATGTATAAGTTTGTATGTGGAAATATGTTTCCATTTCTTGTAGGCAGATATCTAGGAATATAATTATTGGGTCATATGTTAACTCTATATTTAATCTTTTGAGGAAATGGCAGACTATTTTTCAAAGTGGCTGTACTATTTTACAATCTCACCAGCAGTGTATGAGGGTTCCAGTTTCTTCACATCCTTGTCAATACTTGCTATTATCTGTCTTTTTTATTATAACCATCCTAAAGCGTATTGCTATGGCCGAACTGTGTTCCCCAAAATTCATACGTTGAAGTCATAATTCCCATGTGATAAAATTTAGAGATGAAGTCCTTGAGAGGACTTCAATGAAGTCATGAGGCTGGGGTTCTCATGAAAAGATAGTGCCCTTATAAAAAGAGAAACTAGAGAATTTGCTCTCTGTCTCTGTGTCTGCCGTGTGCGCAAACACTGAGAAGGCAGCCAGCTGTCTGCAAGCCGGGAAAGGGGCTGACCATACTGGCCCCCTAATCTCAGCTTGTCTCTAGTACTGTGAGAAAATATTGTGTTATGTCGACCTAAGGAGATAGGCGATGGTAGTTCATTATGGTTTTGATTTGCATTTCCCTAATGGCTAATAATGTTGAATGTTTTCCATATACTTATTGACCATTGTATATCTTCTTTGGAGAAATGCCTACTTAGATCTTTTGCCCATTTAAAATATTGGGTTATTTATCATTTTATTCCTGAGTTGTAAGAGTTCTTAGGATGTTGTAGCTTATCCGATGTATGATTTGCAAATATTTAATATGTTCTCCTGTTTTATGGGTTACCTACTTAGGGGTACATTTTTCTTCCACCGAAGATAAAAGTCTGAAACATGTTAAGCAGTTAGTAGAGATCTCTGAGGCATCCTGAGTTTGTTATTGATAGAGGAAGTAACCTGGACATCTTTGGAAGATCTCATCAAGCCATGATAAATTGAGAAAATATAAATCTTAATATATTTGGAATATTTAATATGTTCTTGTATAATAAGTAAAAAATACTATAAATCGTTACTAACAGATATCATTGGGGTTTCAGGAACTCAGAAGCCTAAAGACTTTCGTTTGGGACAGATGACTTGTGTATCAGAGCCCTACCTGACAGGTGGCCCGTTGATTGGGAGCACTGATACCTACTGGTTAGAGCTCAGGGATCTCAGGGATGTTCAATTTCCACAGCCACTTGAACCCATAGTGTCTTTCCACAATAACGAAAGTCCTCCAAAAATAAAAGTAAACTTTTGGGAATTGAAACATTTATCATTACATGTTGTAACAACTCTTCTCTCCCTTTCCCCAAAATACTACATGGTGTGTGTCTTTTTAATAAATATGAATTGAAATTAATTGTATTTTGTGACACCTCTTAAGGTAATCGGAGCTAATCAGGGATAATACAAACTTCTACTTGAATATTATTATCCTGTTATACATTCTGAAAAGTGTTTCTAGGAGTCACATTTCAGTGGTGTGTCTGTCATTGGTGGGGAGTCAGGTCTCCCATGCCAGACTGTTCTTTCTACCAACTAGCAACTTGCAGTTTATGGGAATCATTTTCCAAGAGCAGGTGATTGTTAGGATGATAATGCTTTGCCCGTGTGTGCGCGACTCAGGCCATTGCTTCGTGCCGCCCTTCACCCATTTGTATGATAGCAAGAATGCTTTGAGGTGCTTGGACTCAAGATGAGGTAGACAAGCCCTGACTGGAGGAGATCGGGGTTGGAGAACGAGCCGTCTGGCTTGAGGCTAATACTTGCCTTTCGTGAGTAACAGCGTCTTCAGGGGCTGATGTGTGCCCTCTTGTTTAGCCGAGGTGCGGAAGGATCAGATGAAGTAGCACATACCACAGTGCCTTGAAAACTGCCCTCCTTTCTACAGCGCGCAGCATCCTCAGCAGTGCTGTTAGGTTTACTTTTCCACGTTGCCACCCTGATTGCCAACGTTGGAATGGGTGGTAAGAGCCTGGGGAAAGGGATGAGGGGGCTTCTTGCTTTGGGGCTCTTGCAAGGTCTCCAAACCAGTGGACTCTGTGGCCCCCAGATTGTTCTCTATGATCCTGAACTGAGCTTCCGTCTCACATGGGCCTTCCACCGGGTGGTTTCTGTGGTCTCCGGAGATCCGTGAATCCTGTGTTTGTAACTTGCTGTCATCTCAGAACGGGAGGGATTGTCAGCATTTCAGCGTGGCAGATCCATTTAATCCTTACGGAGAGTCTCCTTGGCTGTTCCCCTGGGGACACACTGTCAGCCACCCCATATTAAACATGCACAGGTCCAAGATTTAGGAGGCTACACGAGGTGAGGCGAGTTAAATGAATTCCTGTGGGGAGCAGCCTTCCCTCCAGCACACTCTGCACTTTGTTTAGAGGAGAAATAAGAGCCCTTTTTAGAACAGATAACTGGGCGGTGTGGTTCACACCCAGCCATAGCTAAGTATGTAAGATTGGGCTTTTACTGAGTTTGGTTGTTATGGCAAAAGTGAAATTGGGTCCCCTGAAACGTAGCTGGTGCCACTCAGCAACACGCTGCCTTGTCAGCTCCTGCTGTAACAAGCTGATGCAGTTGTAGTTGTGGTGGAAGCTTTTGTTTCCACCAACCAAAGTGAATTCACCAGGCATATTCACAGAGACCCTGAACTGCCACCGTGGAGAGTCGGGTATCAGACCTTGGCACTGAGCTGTTGCCCTTCCTTCTTTGCCCTTTGATGCAGTTGGTTCTAGCGTACATGTGATTAACCCCTTGGTAGCCACACAGGTGTAGTTTGACAATGAACATGTTCATGCTTGGGTGGTTGAAGACTAGTGTCCCCCAGGGGAGCTCCTGTTGGCACTGCAGAACTCACTGGGGCATTGCAAATTGGAATTTGGGGAGGCTGAGCAGCCCAGGAGTGGCTTATACATTTAACACTTCCCCAGGTGTGTTTGCTCTTGGCAAGGAGGGGTCACCACTAAGGTGACACTTGGCCACCTCTGTTAGGTCTACTATAATCAACCATTCTTCCTTCATTCCATTCCCTCTGGGACCTTTTTCTCATTATCTTCTTCAACGTGGCAAGTACAGAGTTAGCTGCTAAAAACACAAAAGATGCTGAAACAAGAGGGATCCTGTTGGTAGAGATTATTTAATTCAAGAACTATTGGCCGGGCGTGGTGGCTCACGCCTGTAATCCTAGCACTCTGGGAGGCCGAGGCGGGCGGATCCTTCAAGGTCAGGAGTTCAAAACCAGCCTGAGCAAGAGCGAGACCCCATCTCTACTAAAAATAGAAAGAAATTAATTGGCCAACTAAAAATATATAGAAAAAATTAGCCAGGCATGGTGGCGCATTCCTGTAGTCCCAGCTACTCGGGAGGCTGAGGCAGGAGGATCACTTGAGCCCAGGAGTTTGAGGTTGCTGTGAGCTAGGCTGACACCACAGCACTCTAGCCTAGGCAAAAGAGTGAGACTCTGTCTCTAAAAAAAAAAAAAAAAAAAATTATGGCAACTTTGGCCAGTAAGCTCTCTTTCAAGCTATGTTTTTTTACTACATTACATTCGTCTTGAGTGCTTTATTCCTTTCTGGAATAAGATAATCAAGGCTTATATTCCTTGCGCTAGACCTAGAATCAACCATATTTCCATGGAGTCCTAGTTTCTATTACACCATTAATTTATATCTTTGTATCCTTAAGCAAAACTTAGCATGTAATATATGTTCAGCTAATACTTGCACGTGAGTTAATTTGAAGCATAAACTCTCAGACAGGATCATGATAATAAGGAGGCTTTAGTGGGTTAACCCAAATAAAATGATACTGCCCATAGATTTGATTTTCTTTGAAAAACCTAGGTATAGATGAGTCAAAGTGCTTTTCTGGTTATTGAATTTATGAGAAAAGCAGTCTGTATCTCTAGAGACTTGTTCTGTTTTTCTTTCCAGTTTTTAAATATGCATTTTTTCTTTCCATAGATACTCTTCTTATTGACTATCAGTTCACTTTTAGTCTGTCTCAGGAAGATGACCGCTATTACACAGCCATCAATTTTGTGGCTACTCCTGATGAAGTAAGATTTTTTTAAGTTTTCCTATTTCATTTTAAATTTGTTTGGATCTTTTTCTTGGTCATTATGGGTGGAAGTACTGCCTAAGCAGTGGTCTCCAGAATGGAATACACCAGATGATCTCTAGGAGTACAGGAAAGAAATGTTAGAATCTACGTTTTGTTTCCTTTCCATCTAAAAGGCAAGAGTGGTGTTGATAAGGTTTACCGGGATCTGAGACTCGGACTGACGTTGATTCCACACATACTTGGTTTGCATGCCTGCCCATCACAACCCCATACAGAAAGGGAGAGGAGATTGCAACGGGAGCTCCACCATCAGAGGGCAGATGGCAGGGCCTAGGTTTACTCCCTCAAAACTGACCAGAGACTTAAAAAGAACCTGCAAAGACACTGTCAATTGAAATGCCAGCGATGTGAGTACAAGCAGACAGCAAGGGAGGTGGCAGAAGTGACACCTGTGCTTCTAGAATGAATTCTTAGCCTCATTAGGAGTAAAACAGCAAAGAGTTAGTTGGGTCCAACAAGAGGTTGTCCAGGAATAATTTAAATTGTTAAAACAACTATTTGAAATGTAGATTTATATCACTGTCATTAATGATGAAGCCCAACCTGCCACAAGGTTTCACCTAGTAGTAGAAGGAAGCCACCACAGCATGACATTTAAAAGTAAAGCATCTAGGCATGAAGATACACCTATACAGTTTCTTCAGTGAGATACAAAGTCATTCAATACCCATTCCAATGCTTAAAGAAATTTTACTAAATGTGATGGTAAATTATTTAGGAGCCTCCTTGGGGGTTTCTTACTTCTCATCAACATACACAAAGCTATTTACCATTATAAAATTTCACTTACAATAAAAGTGACAAGTAATAGCATGGAAAACAATATGGCAGGCCGGGCACGGTGGCCCACGCCTGTAATCCTAGCACTCTGGGAGGCTGAGGCGGGAGGATTGCTCAAGGTCAGGAGTTCGAAACCAGCCTGAGCAAGAGCGAGACCCCGTCTCTACTAAAAAATAGAAAGAAATTACTTGGCCAACTAAAAATATATAGAAAAAATTAGCTGGGCATGGTGGCACATGCCTGTAGTCCCAGCTACTCGGGAGGCTGAGGCAGAAGGATCGCTTGAGCCCAGGAGTTTGAGGTTGCTGTGAGCTGGGCTGACGCCACAGCACTCTAGCTCAGGCAACAGAGCGAGACTCTGTCTCAAAAAAAAAAAAGAAAACAATATGGCAGTAAGCCAAAGTGTATTCCTTTGTTGACAAATATTATCAATAAACATTGCTAAATGTTTTTAAAAAGTAGTAGAACAAAGTCCATGGTGTAGTATAGTTGCATACAATTAAGTGAAAGTGGAGTTTGAATTTAATACTCCATTTCAATGATAAAACTAAGAAAAGATGTACTAGAGAATATACATTCTCAGGAGTGAATGGCTTTTTAAGTAAAGATGATAAATGACTTCAAATGAAAATATTGTATGGAAAAACTGTGTAGGTGTATCATTTGAGTGGATGTGTTAACTAGAATTTTTTTTAAAAGATTTTATGATAAGGTTATAGCAAAAGTACCACATGTGAAATTTATTCACTGCCTCATTCATGAGCAAGTGGTTGAAGTGCTCCAAGTCTTTCAGTATGTAATTGATGTTAATTTTATTTTTAAAAATAAATAAATACAGGCCGGGCGCGGTGGCTCACGCCTGTAATCCTAGCACTCTGGGAGGCTGAGGCGGTTGGATTGCTCAAGGTCAGGAGTTCGAAACCAGCCTGAGCAAGAGCGAGACCTCATTTCTACTATAAATAGAAAGAAATGAATTGGCCAACTAAAAATGTATAGAAAAAATTAGCCAGGCATGGTGGCGCATGCTTGTAGTCCCAGCTACTCGGGAGGCTGAGGCAGTAGAATCACTTGGCCCAGGAGTTTGAGGTTGCTATGAACTAGGCTGACGCCACGGCACTCCCTCTAGCCCGGCAGCAGAGTGAGACTCTGTCTCAATCAATCAATCAATACATACACACATACATACATACATACATTAGAATCTTTGTAATGTTTAACAAGTTGGGAAGTGACCATGCAGGGCAGACTGTAGGACTTGAGTATGCTCAGATTTTGGTACAAGGGGGAGAAGGGGTGGCATTTGGAACCAATTGCCCATGTGTACCCAGGGATGACTATAATTGTTCTATGCTGCCAGCAAATATTAAATGTAAACAAACACTTGAGCTGTTCTTTCAAGACAAACGTGTGAGATTTTATCAATAAATGAGAAGGCTAAACTGCTTTGTGAGAGAAACTTCTGATTTGGAGGTTATACTTTGGAAATGTATCCATTGTTGTGATTTTGTGATGTAAAAACTATCAAACAACACCCTAAAAGTCTTAATTTTCTAACCTGTTTTAAGATCTTTTAAAATGAATTTTGGAACAATTGGATCCATCTGTGAAATATAAAATACAACATTGATTAGTTTGCAAAAATAATCATTTCACCCTAAAGTAGAGTAGCCCTTTGAATTGCTGTGTCTCTAAGAGCTAAACAAGGTTTTCAAAGCTAAGAAAGCATACTCAGTCATATTTCACTTGAGTGTTTGTTTTTTTTTTTTTTTTGAGACAGAGTCTCACTCTGCTGCCCGGGCTAGAGTGAGTGCCATGGCGTCAGCCTAGCTCACAGCAACCTCAAACTCCTGGGCTCAAACAATCCTTCTGCCTTAGCCTCCCAAGTAGCTAGGACTACAGGCATGCGCCACCATGCCCAGCTAATTTTTTCTATATATTTTTAGTTGGCCAATTAATTTCTTCCTATTTTGTAGTAGAGACAAGGTCTCGCTCTTGCTCAGGCTGGTTTCGAACTCCTGAGCTTGAGCGATCCTCCCACCTCGGCCTCCCAGAGTGCTAGGATTACAGGCGTGAGCCACCATGCCTGGCCTTCACTTGAAATAATATTTTTAGTGAGAGAAAAATGTTTTTCAAATCATGAGTGAATATCTTCCAATTATTTTTAAAATTTAGTTTATTTCAGCAGCTTTATATGAATTTTTTTAACCATTTCCAGTTTGGGAGAAATTTTACATTGTATATAATCTATGAGTTTAGAAGTACATGGGTTTAATTTATAAGTAAATATAGATTTTTTTTTTTTTTTTGAGACAGAGTCTCACTCTGTTGCCCGGGCTAGAATGCCGTGGCATCAGCCTAGCTCACAGCAACCTCAAACTCCTGGGCTCAAGTGATCTCATGCCTCAGCCTCCCGAGTAGCTGGGACTACAGGCATGCACCACTATGCCCAGCTAATTTTTTCTATATATATTTTTTAGTTGTCCATATAATTTCTTTGTATTTTTAGTAGAGATGGGGTCTCGCTCTTGCTCAGGCTGGTCTCAAACTCCTGAGCTCAAATGATCCACCTGCCTCAGCCTCCCAGAGTGCTAGAATTACAGTTGTGAGCAACCATGCCTGGCCAGTAAATATAGATTAGAGCAATGATCAAGTATTTTATTAATAAGAACGAACTCCAGACATTTAGAAACAGCTGCCCAGTGAATGGTTAGGGGGCTGATTCTGATAACAGATCAGAAGATGTAAATCCAGGGCTGAGTGTGGTGGCTCACACCTATAATCCCAGCCCTTTGGCTGAGGCAGGAGGATTGCTTGAGCCCAGGAGTTCAAGACCAGCCCGGGCAATATAGCAAGATCCCTCTTTGCAAAAATTTAAAAAATTAGCCGGGCATGGTAATGCATGCCTATAGTCCTAGATACTTGGGAGGCTGAGGAAGGAAGATCACTTGAGCCCAGGAGATTGAGACCAGCCTGGGCAACATAGTGATTCCCTGTGTCTAATTTTCTTTTTTTTTTTTTAAATTAGTTGGGTGTGGTGGCATACACCTGTAGTCTCAACAATCCAGGAGGCTGAGGCAGGAGGATCGCTTGAGCCCAGGAGTTGGAGGTTGCAATGAGCTATGATGATGCCATTGCACTCTAGCCGGGGTGACAGAGTGAGACTTTGTCTCAAAAAAAGTAAATAAAATAAGATAAAATCTGAAAATGATTATAATTTAATTTTCTAATTATTTACAACTCTCATCAGCAAAACCGGGATTTGGATATGTTCATCAATGCCTCCAAAAACTTCAACCTCAACATCACCTGGGCTGCCAGCTTCTCAGGTAATAACACACCTAGAGTAGATCCTCCAAGTGGAGTTAATGGATTAAAAAATATAATATAGGAATTCAGAAAGGGGCTCTGGAGACAGACAGATTGGTTTGAAACCCACCTTTTGCTATTACTTATTAGCTATGAGACCTTGAACAAGCACCTAAACCACTCTCTAAACTTTAGGATTATTCAGCTGTAGAGTGAGGATAACGATATTTACCTCCTAGAATTGTTGTGTAGATTAAATTAGGTTATACCTGCCAGAGCTCACCAAGGTGTCAGGCTCTGCATGGTTACTGCCCCTACCCTACTGCCACCACTCGTACCCTTGCTGTGGCCACTGCCATGATCATCTACATCTGTGCTTAAGAAAACAAAAATTCAAATGACTCAGAGTTTCAAGAAATGAAAACATTTTAAATAAAGTGAGATTTTAGTAGGTATAGAGAAATATACTTTGGAAATTAAATCAAGCTCCAAAATTATAACTTTAGCTATCTTGTTTGTCTTACTGTAATTCACTGAAGATCTGCTGGGTAGAAAATCTACTAAAGAAATAAAGGATGACCTTGATTTAGTGGTTAAGACAGATAACCACTACTTAACTTGATAACTCAACAGATAGATCTAATTTGAATTCTGCCCTTTTTTTACTTGCACTTTTGGGCAAGTTACATAAGCTTTCTGAGCCAGTTTCCTCATGCTTGAGGTAGGATAGTAAAAATACCTAGCTACGTAGAGTGTTGCAAGGATTAAATGAAATAATAAATAAATTACTCAATTTAATACATGAAACATGGTAAACTCTTACTGAAACAGGGTAAATTCTCGCTAAATGGTAGCCATGTTTCATCATTGTTTTTACTGTCACAATACTGATGTTTTCTGTCAAAACGCAAACCAGTTAGACAGGTGCAAAATAAGAATATTGCTTTTTGATTTCATTTTATGTTTTATATTTATCTTGTCTTCAAAGACTTTGTAGAATTCAGAAGAAGTTCAGAAACTTGTAATGAGGAGAGATTTTTAAGAAAAAGTCCAATTATCAGAGTATTTTTCTGGAGAAAGGCAATGTCTCTGAGCATGTGAAAGATTTGCAGTGTCTCACTAAAGATATTATAGTCTGGGCTCTAGTCACAGGGTCTAACTCAGATGTGGAAAAAAAGTCCATTTCGTGAGTCTTTATAGACACTCGAATTCCTGGCTGAGGGAAAATATGGAATGTTGAAGGGCTGTCTGGGAATAGGTAGAGTTATACCAGATTGGGGGATTTTAATACAGTTGTAGCTGGTGGTAGAAGGGGGGATTGAGTGACCCCTTGAGCCCTTTCCTCCCTGTTCCAGTTGAGACTTGAAGCCATGGCTGGTTAGGACATGAGGGGTGAATGAGTGTCCGTTTGGGAGTCTGGAGCATTGTCGAAAGCTGTAAAAGAGAAATGCACAAGAATTGTGTTATGGGCAGAGTGAATGCCAGTGCTTGTTAATAGGATTCTAGTGGTATCCTATTTAACCTGTTTCAGTAGGGTGGCCAATGGGGAGTCACAGGGGTTCCTGGTAAAACCATTCTGGTTAGGGGCACAGGCTTGTGTGTCTGTCATCCTGCCCAGCTTTAGGTCCCAGCTGCTTTTCTTGCTGGCTGTGTGACCTAAGGCAAGTTAATGAGTTTCTCTGAAACTTAGTTTCCTAACCTGTAACTAAGGATAATAATAGCATTGTTGTGAGGATTCAATGAGATTGAGCTCTTGAAGGCTGTTCTTGGAAGATAGTAAGAATTCAGTAAATGCTAACTGTTATCCTTATTATTAATGAGAGCAGATTCTATTTTAAAAAAATGTCTCTTCTGTGTCATTCTTTTCTTTCTAACAGCTGGAACCCAGGCTGGAGAAGAGATGCCTGTTGTTTCAAAAACCAACATTAAGGAGTACAAAGATAGCTTCTCTAATGAGAAGTTTGATTTTCGCAATCACCCAAATATCACATTCTTTGTTTATGTCAGTAATTTCACCTGGCCCATCAAAATTCAGGTAAGAAGTGTTTTTTGGTCTCATACTTGCAAAGATGGTGAAATCTCTGTAGTGAAGACTAAATTCACTAATTTGGAACTTGTGGTAAATGTAATGTGCAATGTTGCTTTGCCTTTGTAACATCTATGGCAAAGGAATGCTAAGCACATGCAACTGTAAAGAAGATTGTAGTGGGGATGGTTTATATCATTTCTGAGGGAAATTTATAAGCATTTTTGAAAGCAAGTTGACATATAACAAATTTGGTAATTATAAACGTATTCATTTCTTCATTGAGCACTTGCCATGTAAAATCCTGTAGGGCTACAGAAAGCGCTCAATTCTTAAGAGAGTAAGGTGGGTATAAATGAAACTAACACACGTATAACCAGTGAAAGCCGGAGTGTGCATGTATGAGAAGATGCCAAAAGTGCTATCAGAGTTTAGAGGAGGATAAATGGGGTGTAATGGAAGCAATGTGGGGTTATGTTGAGGAGTGTAGGCCTTGTAGTAAGATAGACGTGGTTTGATTCTTGGCTCTTACATAAATCGTGTAGCCAGTTCAGATTCTCTGTGCACATGACGCAAAAGGGTAGTTGTAAGGGGTTCTGTTGCTGCTGCAGCCCCTGCTGTTGTCAGTCTGCTCCTTTCCTCTCTTCCCGCAGGGCCAGTGCACTGCCTCTTGTCCAAGACCCACAGCCCCCTTTGAGCTTTTTATACTCGTGTCCTCTGAGGCCCTGCTTCAATACTTCCCACTTCTTACTTCCTTCACTTTGGGTTAATTTGGAGGTCAGGGGTGGGTGGGCTTTCAGGGACTAGTTCACCATTAGCCGCAGAAGTGTGGTCCCTGGACTGGGCCGTTGCCATTTGCCCACTTTCAGAAACATGATCAACTTCTGAAGTGAATCATCACTAATCAGTTAGAATGCCTTGGAACTGTGACTAAAGAACAGTAAATCTTCTCCTTTCTGGAATGTGGAGGACAAGAACTATGTTGTACTTTTTTCTTATCCACCCTCTCTCTCCTTTTCCTGTCTCCATGGTCTACAAATTTGTTAATCCTCTAAATCAGCTTTCCCCCCTTTGTTTTACACTCTGTTTCCTCCTCAGCCAGTGTTCTTGTAAGCGTAGGCCACACTCTGTGTTTTTATTTCCTCTTATCTGATCACACATCAGCCCACAACAGTCTGGCTTCTTCCCTCACCACATCCTGAAGCCGCCCTGTCATAGTGGACTCCAGTGACTGGATTCTTCAGTCCCCTTCCTCTCATTGCATGGCTTGAGTCACTGTCTTTCTTGCTTTCCTGATTTTTCTTTCCCTGATTCTCTGGCCAGTCTTTTTAGGGAATCCTCTTCCTTAAACACTTGGCTAATTTAGAATTCTGGCCTGCTCCTCCTCTTCTCTGTTCACTCTTCAGTTTCCCTGGGTAATCCCATCCTGCTCGTAGGACTCGTGGTACCACATCTGTGTTGGTGATTCTCGTGCTCTGTCTCTAGAGCTTTATATTCAGTTGCTTCCTAGACATCTCTACCTAGATACTCGCAAGCTCCCTGCACTTGGTGCCTAGTCCTTCTTGTGATCTTAGCCCCAAACTCCTGTGCTTCCTTTCTCTGTGAACAGCACCACCATTCACCATATTGCAAAAGCCAGGGCCTGGAAATCATTTACATTCCTGAGATAAACCCAACTTGGGCATTATGTATTATTTCCTTACTTTACATATTACTGGGTTCAGTTTGCTAATATTTTGGCTAGAATTTTTAAGCTGTTTCATCAGTGAGAATGTCTGATGATTTTCCCTTTCTATCCTTGTTATGATTTTGATATTAAAGTTAAAATAGGGCATGGTGGCTTGCATTGATAGTCTCAGCTACACAGGAAGCTGAGGTGTGAGGATCACTTGAGCCCAGGAGTTCAAGGCCAGCCTAGGCAGCATAGTGAGACCCCATCTCAAAAGAAAAAAAAGCTGATAACACAGTTAAAATACCTTTAATCATTACAATTTGAGGAGTTTTCTCTCTTTCTCATTTCTGGAGATTAGAATTACCTGAACCTCGAGTACTTGGTAGCTCTCTCCTGTAAAATCATTAGATTTTAGCGTTTTATTTGTGGAGATATTTTTTAGCTGTTGATTCAACTCATTTAATAACTACAGGATATTTTGAATTTCTTCTTTCTATTTGAGTCACTTTTGATCTTTTTGTAGATATTAATTTATATCATGTTTTCAAATACTTTTAAATTTTTTTTTATCAATAATTGTACATATATATGGGGCATATTTGACATTTTGATACATGCATGCAATGTGTAATGATCAAATCAGGGTAATTAGGATATCCATCACCTCAAGCATTTATCGTTTCTTTGTATTGGGAGTATTTCACATCTTCTAGCTATTTTGAAATATACAATAAATTATTGTTCATTACAGTCTACTGTGCTATCTAACACTAGAACTTATTCCTTCTATCTAACTGTGTTTTTGTACACATTAACCAATGTCTTTTTGTCTGCCCCTCACCCTTCCAGCCTCTGGTAACCACCATTCTAGCCTCTGCTGCCGTCAATAAGATCAACTTTTGGGCACCGATATGAGAGTAAAAACATACAATATTTGCCTTTATGTGCCTGGCTTGTTTCATTTAACATAATGATCTCCAGTTCCATCTGTGTGGCTGCAAATGACAAGGTTTCATTCTTTTTTTTATGGCTGAGTAATATTTTATTGTGTATATATACCACATTTTCTTTATCCATTCATCTGTTGATGGACACTTAGGTTAATTCCATATCTTCACTACTGTGAATAGTGCTGCAGTGAACATGGGCATGCGTATATCTCTTTGATATGCTGACTTCCTTTCTTGTGGTTGTTTGCCCAGCAGTGGGATTGCTGAATCATATGGTAGCTCTATTTTTAGTTTTTTGAGGAACCTCCATACTGTTTGTCATAATAGCTGTACTAATTTACATTCCCACCAACAGTGTACTAGCATTTCCCTTTCTCTGCATTCTCGCCAGCATCTGTTATTTTTGTCTTTTTGATAACTGGGGTAAGATGATATCTCACTGTGGTTTTGATTTGCATTTCCCTGGTGATTAGTGATATTGAGAGTCTTTCATATGCCTGTTGGCCATGTGTATGTCTTCTTTTGAGAAATGTCTATTCAGATCATTTTCCCATTTTTAAATAGGATTATTTGGTTTTTTTGCTATTGAGTTGCTTGAGTTCCTTGTATATTCTGGTTATTAATCCCTTGTCAGATGGGTGGTTTACAAATATTTTTTCCCATTCTGTGTTTTGTCTCTTTGTCGATTGTTTGCTGTGCTGAAGCTTTTTAGCTTTATGAAATCCCATTTATCTGCTTTTGTTTTGGTTGCCTGTGCTTTTAAGGTCTTACACAAAAAAATCTTTGCCCAGAACAATGTCCTGGAGCGTTTCCCCGGTATTTTCTTCTAGTGGTTTTATAGTTTCAGATCTTGGATTTAAGTCTTTAATCCATTTTGACTTGGTTTTTGTGTATGGTGAGAGATAGAAATCTAGTTTTATTCCATATGTAACCCTTTTTTGTATTCCACTGTTCATAACATGACTATTTATAATAGCCATAGGCGGAAACAACCCAAATATCTATCAGCAGACGAATGGATAAACGAAATGTGGTATATTTGTACAATGAAATATTATTTAGCCTTAAAAAGGAATGGATTTCTGATATGTGCTATAATACACATAAACCTTGAAAACATTATCTAAGTGAGATAAGTCATTCACAAAAGGATAAATATTATATGTTTCCACTTACTTTAAATATCTAGAATACACAAATTCATAGAAAATAGATTAGAGGTTACCAATGGATAAGAGGTGCAAGAAATTGGGAGTTACTGCTTCATAGTTATTACAGAGTTTCTGTTTGGGGTGATGAAAAAGCTTTGGAAATGATAGTGATGATGGTTGAACAACAATTGTGAATGTAATTATTGCCATTGAATTATATCCTTAAAAAATGGTTAAAATAGGCCGGGTGTGGTGACTCAGGCCTGTGGTCCTAGCACTTTGGGAGGCCGAGGTGGGAGGATCGCTTGAGGCCAGGAGTTTATGACCAGCCTGAGTGAGAATGAGACCTCATCTCTACTAAAAATAGAAAAATTAGCCAGGCACGGTGGCACACACCTATAGTCCTAGCCACTCAGGAGGCTGAGGCAAGAGGATCACTTGAGCCCAGGAGTTTGAGGTTGCAGTGACCTATGACGAAGCCACTGCACTCCAGCCTGGGCGACAGAGCAAGACCCTGTCAAAAAAAAAAGAAAAGGCTAAAATAGTTAATTTTTATGTTGTATGTATCTCGCTACGGTAAAAAGAAGTTTTAAAAAATCACAGCAAGGTGGTTTTGTAGATATAGACAACTTATTCTAAAATTTATATGAAAAGGCAAAGGTTCTAGAATAGCTGTAACAATTTTGAAAAAGAGGAATAAAATGAAGAAATCCCTGTACCCAGTGTTAAGGCTTACTATTTAGGTACAGTAATCAAGACATTGTCATTATTGGTAGAATGATAGACACATATATATCAATAGGATAGGTAGATCTGTGGAAGCCAGAAATAGAACCACATAGATATGTCCAGCTGATTTTTGACAAAGTTACAAAGGTAATACAATAGAGGAAGAATAGCCTTTTCAACAATGCTAGAGCAATTGGACAATTATTATTCATACTCAGATAAATGAATTTCGACCTAAACTTCACATCTTTTTTTTTTTTTTTTTTTAAGACAGAGTCTCACCCTGTTGCCCGGGCTGTAGAGTTCCATGGCATCAGCCTAGCTCACAGCAGCCTCAAACTCCTGGGCTCAAGCGATCCTTCTGCCTCAGCCTTCCAAGTAGCTGGGACTACAGGCATGCACCACCATGCCTGGCTAATTTTTTGCATATATTTTTAGTTGGCCAATTAATTTCTTTCTATTTATAGTAGAGACGGGGTCTCGCTCTTGCTCAGGCTGGTCTCGAACTCCTGACCTTGAGCTATCCACCTGCCTCAGCCTCCCAGAGTGCTAGGATCACAGGCGGGAGCCACCGCGCCCGGCCTTAA